>CAKNYM010023848.1:0-14806 GCA_932195095.1 Andricus curvator
AATTCGTTTTTCTTTTCTTGAAAATTGATCTTTTTAGTTGAAAATTCAACTAGATGTTTGAAAATAAAATTTTTTTTTAGAAAATTATTCCTCTTGTTTGTAAATTAATTTATTTTGGTAAAAATTCATTTCTTTGGTTAAAAATTTAACTAAAAAAATTTTTTTTTTGTTAGAAATTAATTTTTTAGTTGAAAATTCGACTTTTTGGTAGATAATTAATCTTGTTTGAAAATTCATCTTTTTGGTTGAAGATTCATTATTTTAGTTGAAAATTAATTTTTTTAGCAGAAAACTTAACTGTTCCATTTTTGGTTGAAAATGTTTTCTAGTTGGAAATGTACTTTTTTTGTTGCAAATTTAACTATATTGTTGAAAATTCCATTTTTTTATCTGAAAATTGCATTATTCCATTTTTGGTTGAAAATTTAAGTATTGTGTTCAAACAGAAATGTGCTAGTAACTTTTTCTTAGGCAGTGCTGAATTTTACAAACATAAGATTATTTATTGTCTGTTGAAAAAAATTTAAAGTACGTGTTTTGATAACATTCTCCATTTTTTTTACTAAATAGTAGAATTTTCAACTAATAAAGATAAATTTTGAACCAAAACTGAAATAGTTCAATTTTCAACCAAAAAGATGAGTTTTCAGACATGAAGGATCAAGTTATTGAATTTCCAACTAAATATACTATTTTCAACAAAAAAGTTTATTTTCAACTAAGAAAGAAAACATTTTCAACCTAAAGTGGAATAGTTGAATTTTCTGTTAAAAAAATTAATTTTCAACTAAAAGAGCGAATTTCTTGATAAAATAGTAGCATCTTCAGCCATAGAGATGAATTTTCAACTAAAGTAACGAATCTTCAACCGAAAAAATTACTTTTTAACAAAGTAGTATAACTGTGAACCAAAAAAGATGAATTTTCAACGAAACATTGAATAGTTGATATTCCAACCAAGAAAGATTTTAATAATAAATAAAAAAACTGTTGAATTTAAACGAAAAAGACGAACTTTAAATCAAATACTTAATTCTTAAGTTTAAAATTTAAAAAAAAAAATCAATAAAATAGTTCAATTTTAACTGAAAGAAATGAATTTTCAACTAAAAAAAAATGTGTAACAAAAAATGAAATAGTTCACTTTTCAGTCAAAAAAATAATTTTGAACCAAGAAAAGGGAGGCTTAAACGAGATACTTAAATTTTCAACCAAAAATAATGAATTTTCAACCAAAAAGGTGAATTTTCAAAGAAGAAGATTCATTTTCTACCAAAAAGTCGAGTTTTTAACTAAAAGATTAATATTTAACAACAAAAAAATATTTTTAACAAAGTAGTTAAATTTGTTACAAAGTAGTTAAATTCTTAACAAAGCAGTTAAATTTTCAAGCAAGAAATGAGTTTTTAATCAAAATAAATGAGTTTTCAAACAAGGAGAATAATTTTCTAAAAAAGAAGTCAATTTTCAAGAGTCCGTTTTGGTTAAAAATTCACCTAGTTGAAAAATGAACCGTTCGGATGAAAAGTCATGTATTTTATTAAAAATTCGTCTTTTTTGGTTGAAAATTAATCTTGATGATTAACAATTAATCTTTTTGGTTGAAAATTCATTTTTCGGTTGAAAATTTAATTAATTTATCAAAATTCGTTTTTCTTTTCTTGAAAATGGACCTTTTTAGTTGAAAATTCAAGTATGTGTTTGAAAATTGACTATTTTTTTATAAAATTATTCTTATTTTTTGTGAATTCATTTACTTTAGTTAAAAATTCATTTATTTGGTTAAAAATTTAACTACTTTGTTAAAAAAATATATTTTTTTTTAATTAATTTTTTAGTTGAAATTTGACTTTTTGGTCGAAAATTAATCTTCTTGTTTGAAAATTAATCTGTTTGGTTGAAAATTCATTATTTTTGGTTTAAAATTTAAGTATTTTGTTCAAACCTCCTTTTTCGCTTCAAAAATATTTTTTGAACTGAAAATTGAACTATTTCATTTTTGGTTACAAATTTTCTTTTTAGTTGCAAATTCATTTCTTTCGAATAAAATTTAACTATTTTATCATAATAACTTGTTTTTTTTTTGGCTGGAATATCAACTATTCAATTTTTCGTTGAAAATTTGTCTTTTGTTTGTTTTTCTTTTATTTTTGGTTAAAAACTGATCCTTTTCATTTGAGAAATTACGTGATTTGTTGAAAATTCGTCTTTTTAGATGAATTTAACGGCTTTTAATTTAAATTAGTTTTTGAGTTAAAATAAACTATTTTGATGAAAATCAGTTGTTTTTTTTTCGTTAAAAATTGATTAACTGAAAATTTAACTTGTCCATTTTTTGTTCAAAATTCGCCTTTTTAGTTTAAAAATCAACAATTCGGATGAAAATTCATGTATTTTATTTAAAATTCGTCTCTTTCGGTTCAAAATTATTCTTGATGCTTAACAATTAATCTTTTTGGTTGAAAAATCATTTTTCGGTAGCAATTTTAACTAATTTTTTAAAAATTCGTTTGGAAATTCAGTTTTTTTTTCTGTTCGAAATTCATTATTTTTGGTTTAAAATGGAATTATTTTGTTCAAATCTCCTTTTTTGATTCAAAAATATTTTTTCAACTGAAAATTGAACTATTTCCTTTTTGGTTAAAATGATTTTTTAGTAGCAAATTCATTTCTTTCGACGAAAATTTAACTATTTTAAAAAATGTTTTTTTTTTGTTGAAAATTAATTTTTGAACTTAAAAGTGAAGAATTTCATTTGAAATTCGTCAAACTTTGTTTGTCAACAAAAGTCGACTCTAACCTCCAAATCCTCCAACTCTCCAAATAGTCCAAATCTGAAAAAGCTGAAAAATCTTGAAAATAGCCCAGACGCCGAGAATGAGAAATTACAAGTTAAGAATCGTGCATCCTCGGCAATCCTCGGCTTCAACGCCGAACCCTTCTTCGTGGCTGACCCGAAGCCGCCACCGAAATCAAACGAAAGAGCACGAAGGAGACAGTGAAATCATCCGAACCGACAAATTTTCGTTGCCGCGGAACGTGGAATCAAGTCACGGAGTGGGGACACACCGATACGCGGCGTTTACGTGTGTTGCTCCCACACGGGAGTCGTGGTGGGGGCCGCCAGCTCCCACAATCTGTGAACACTGGTCAGGATACAGATACAGAAAGGGTGCTAGGTAAATTTGGGGATGCAACAAGAAAAAATTATAACGGGGAAATATTAGTTAGCTTATGATTAGAAAAGGGCCTATTTATTACAAATACTTGGTTTAGACATAAAATGATCCACATGTACACCTGGAGTAAAGGAAATAGCCACAGTATAATTGACTTTGTTATTGCGGATGGAAGACTGAGGGAACTAGTTAAAGATACAAGGGTCATGAGGTGTTCCGAATGCAATACTGATCATTACCTCTTAGTGTCCAAAATAAATTTAGGGCGGGGATGGAGAAGAATTAGAACAACAAAAACAAATCAAACGCGTATGAAGATTGAAAATTTACAGAAACCGGAAGTGCGAATAGACTTTCAAAATAGGTTAAACGAACGTATAGATAAGACAATTTGGAAGGGGTATACAATAAAGATTTAGAGGGCATGTGGACTTTGCTACGGGATATCATCCTTGAAACTGCGACCGAAGTATGTGGCACGGCGGTTGTAGGAAGAAAATCTGGTGATGCATGGTGGAATGATGAAATTGAGGCAGCCCAAAAAGAAAAGAAAGAAGCGCACGAAAGAAAGTTGCACATTACAGGTCTTAGCGATGAGGAAAGAAATAGACTTGAAAACGATTACAGACACAAAAAGAGAAAAGTCAAATGACTAGTCAAAGAGAGTAAAGAGGAAATCAGAACAGAAGAAGAGACGAAAATACAAAACAGCTTTGAAGGAATTATGAAACTATTATATAAACATTTGAAGGAAAGTAAAAATACAGAGTTTGCGAGCATGAGAAACAGCAAAGGTGAAATGCTATATGATATAGACGGAATAGTAGATGCTTTAAAAGACTCTTTTCAAGAACTATTAGGAGGTGAAGTTATAGGACAACAATACTGCGACATAGAACAAAATGCATTAGAAAACTTAATTGAAAAAGTCTGTGTCACTGAGGTCAGAGATATAATAAAGAAATTGAAAAACGATAAGGCTGCTGGTGTGGACAGTATCAGCGCTGAAATGCTTAAATACGGTGGCGAGTACATACCTCACAGGTTGTGCGAATTGATAAATTTACGTATCGAGACGGGGGAAGTCCCAGACGATTGGAGAAAAGCGATTATCGTACCAATATACAAAAGAAAGGGAGATAAAAGCAACTGCTTTTATACTCAAAATATACTCAAAAATACTTATTCGTAGGGTAATGGAAATTACAGAAGAAAAGATATGGGAAGCCCAAAGTGGATTTATGCCAGGAAGATCATGTACAGATCAGATATTTAGTCTAATACAGATCACAGAAAAAAACTTGAGAGTTGGAAAGAAAGTTTTCTGTGCATTTATTGACCTACAAAAAGCATTTGACAAGGTGAATAGAAGTAAACTTTGGGAAGTCCTTAAAGAGTACGAAGTAAATGGAGGGCTCCTACAAGCAATAAAAACAATATATAAATGTAGTAAAGCGAGTTTAAGTGTAAATGGGAAATTGAGTGAATGGTTCGATATTATGCAAGGCGTGAAACAAGGATGCGTTATGTCCTCGTGGCTATTTATCATATTCATGG
Organism: Andricus curvator; assembly: GCA_932195095.1. NCBI lineage: Eukaryota > Metazoa > Arthropoda > Insecta > Hymenoptera > Cynipidae > Andricus > Andricus curvator. The sequence goes on from CAKNYM010023848.1 coordinate 4,737, forward strand.
ATAAGTGTCTAAGAACTGCACTCTTCGACGAAGAAGGTGTAGATCTCCAAACAGTCAAGGTACTTGGTTTAGCTTTTGCAGATGACAAGATTGTATTACGGGGTAAGACCGAGGAAGGAGATTGGGAGTTGGAGTACCGAGAAGGGTTTCGACAAAATGAAACGAATAATTCATAAAAACTTAAGCCGATTAAAGGTTTCCTCCAGGAGATGGGCCGACGAGACGGCGTGGCGATGTGACGGAGCGGCAGCGGGACGACATCGTAACGAGAGCTTGGCGACGACAGACCGAACAACGGATGCACTATTGCAGGCCTGCCCAAGTAGGGGAAAACTGCTCATTCGCCACATGTTCGAGTTCCAACACCACTTCCCTTTTCACAGGTCTAGAGGCTTGCGGGGTGGTCGCTCTCGTGAAGTTGAATGAGTAGAGGTCGGCGGTGGTGTTAAATTCCCATCTGGCAAATAAGCAGTTTTCCCCTACTTGGGCAGGCCTGCACTATTGCACGCACTGCCGAAAACTGGTTATCACGGACGCGAGCAAGTCCAGACTGAGCAACCGCGGTGCTGTTGCTCGGGACTTCGGGTCCCCTCGGGGAATTCCGTTCCGTCTCGTGTGCGGCCCGGCAACCCTTTCGTGCAGGGTCGTTCCGAGTCCCGCGTTATGGTAATATTTATGTTAGATCCCCCCTCCCCCGCGGGGGTTCGAGTATATACCTTTCATTTCCGTAATGTGTTTTTCCAAGTCTGATATAGTCTCAAAAAAAAGGCATTTAAACAAAAGTTTGCAAATCTTCTGTTTTCTTCTCGAGGTTTGCTTTAATAATTTTAAATCTGGTCCATCATCATGTTTTGGTTTCATTAGGATGAGTAAATTTGTCTTTTGGAGTCTGGGGTTGTAAAGTTTTTCTCAATTTAAATTGTTTTTCGTTGTCAAAAAGGTTACATGGTATGTAAATAAATTTGAGTATCAACCTTTGCGAAACTGATATTAAAGTTCTTTACGATTGTCCCTATTTTTGTGCTTTAGGTTCCTCTTCTCTCGTTGTTTTTTCGCTTCTGATCCTCCTCCATGGTTATCTTCTTTCTGAAACAAATATGAAAAGAGAAACGAAAAATCTGTCCGTGTAGTCAATTGTCGTGGAGATTTCTCGTTTTTAGAGTCGATTTACAGTAGTTGTGTTCAGATTGTTGTTTATAGTTTTTCGAGTTCATGTGTATCGTTAATGCTATTGATCCAATGCCATTTTTGCTTTTGGTCAAGTCTCAATATTCTGACTTCAACTCATTAATATTTTCCACGCCTATGTGCCATTATCTGTATTTACATTTTCTAATTTAAAATCATTTATATTCCATTCTCCAATGCTTTTTCCCTTTAGGTTTTTTAATTCGTAAATCGTTGGGGAAATTTTCTTTTTGATTATAAAAGGACCTTCGTATTTATCGTAGAGCTTACCTGCTTTTTTGTCTGCCTTATTTGATAGTTTTGTTACTACCTTTAGTACCCTGTCGCCTATTTTATATTCTAAGGGTCTTCTTCTTAAGTTATAATTACTAGCTTGTCTTTCGTCCGCCTTATCTAAATTTTTCTGGACCTCCTCTTTTATGATTTGTAACTTTCTTAACCTATCTGTCCATTTGTCCACGCTTTGGAACTCGATTTCGCTGTCGTTTCCTATGTTTTTTCTGAGCGACTGAATTGTGTCTAGTTCTCGACCCAGGTTTAAAAATGCAGGGGAAAATTGTGTCGACGAGTTTTTGCTAGTATTTATTGCAAACTGCAAATCGTCTATATATTCGTCCCAGGTAGAGTGGTCGTTATCTAAATAGGTTTTAGTTATTTGTTTAATTGTCCTATTGTATCGCTCAGTTGGGTTTGCTTGGGGGTAGTATTTTGGCGTTTTCGTGTGCCTGATACCGAATTTTCCTGTTCAGTCTCTTACTAGTTTATTTACAAATTTCGTGCCATTATCGGTATGAAGAATCCGCGGTGTTCCCCAACGCGAAATGACACGTTTATGAAATTCTGACTCTATCGTTGTTCCGTTTGCTTTTTTAATCGGGATTATTTCGACCCATTTTGTAAATAGGTCTACAAACACTAAAATGTATTGATTTTTTCTCTTTTTAGAACTCGGTAGCGGACCCATGATATCAGCTGCTACCATGGTCCATGGTTCTTCAATTATTCTTTTTCCCATAAATGCTATCTTATTTTGATTACCTGGTTTTACTCTTTGACAGATTTGGCAGCTTTTTACGTAATTGATCACGTCCGAATATACCCCTGGGCAGAAGTAATGTTCGGAAATTTTCGCGTAAGTTTTCTCTGAGCCTAAATGTCCTGCCTGGGTTTCGTCGTGATTTTCCCGTAAAACTTGAGCTCTATGTTTTTTGGGTACGACTAATTTCCAGGGGTTCGAGTCTGGTAATAGTGTAGATTTGAGTGGGTCAGTTCTGTAGAGGTAGAGTTGCGAATCTCTGATTCGCCATTTTTCGTTTTCTTCTGGTCTTTTTGTAACTTGTCTGAATTTAGTGGAGTACCATTCGTCTTTTTTTTCGTTAACGTCCGCTTTTGGTTTTTCTACGATACAAGCTAACGCGAACGCTATGTTTTTTGGAGCTTCTCCTGATCTCGAGGGAGCATCAGGGACTAAATTTGAACTACCTTTACGATATATGACTTCGTAGTCATATTCTAGTAATTCTAAGGCCCATCTGGCTAGTAGGCCAGTGGGGTTTTTTAGGTTATGGAGCCACTTTAACGCTAAGTGGTCCGTGATTACTTTAAAGCTGTAACCTTCTAAATATGGCCTAAATTTTCGTATGGCCCAAACTACTGCTAGGCATTCTTTTTCAGATGCCGAGTAACGCGATTCCGCACCGTTTAGGCTTCTACTCGCGTAAGCGATTACGTAATTTACACCTTCGATTGTTTGTGTAAGTACAGCTCCTAGCCCCGTATTACTCGCTTCAGTTTCGAGTTGGAAGGGTTGTGTGAAATCTCGGCAGGTTAAGATTGGTGCTGAAGTTAAAAGATCCTTAATTTTTTGGAACGCCTCATCTTGTTCTAGTCCCCAATCCCATGGTTTATCTTTTTTAAGTAATCTGTTCATTGGTTCCATTGTTTCGGCAAGGTGTGGGATAAATTTTCTATACCAACTTGCCATTCCTATTATGCACTGTAATTGTTTAATGTTTTCAGGTTTAGGGAATTCTAGGATTGGTTGGATTTTTTCATCGTCTATTTGAAGTCCTTTGTCGTTAACTTTAAACCCAAGGTATTTGATTTCTGAGCAGCCGAATTCGCATTTGTCCGGACTGATTGTTAAGTTTGCTTCGTTTATTTTGTCTAGTACGATCTTTAAATATTTCAAATGATCGTCAAAATTCTGTGTTACTATTACAATATCATCTAAATAACAAAAAATGTTTGGCTTTAAATCTGGAGTGATGATTTTATCCATCAGTCTCTGGAAAGTGGCTGGAGCATTGGTTAAACCAAATGGCATCCTTTTAAATTGATACATGCCCTTTCCAGGGACTGTGAATGCTGTGATTGGTTTAGAATTTTCTTCCAAACGTATTTGTAAATAAGCTAATTTTAAATCAATTTTACAGATAAATTTTGCCGATCTCAAAGTGTCCAGTATTTCTGTCATGAGTGGGATTGGGTAGAGGTCTTTTTTAGTTATATTATTAACCTTTCTGAAATCTAAACAGAATCTATAATCTTTACCCGGTTTTTTCATCATCACTATAGAGTTTGACCAATCGGAGCAAGACGGTTCAATTATGTCTTGTTCTAATAATTTATCAACTGTCTGATAAATTATTTCCTTGATTTTTGGGCTCATGTGATAATATCGCTGTTTAATGGGATCGAGTCCCTGGACGTCAATTTTATGTTTTGTTAAATGAGTAGCCCTGTGTTCTTTTCCCTGGTGTATTTTAATTTTATTTTCTAAGAGTTTTTCTAATTGGGATTGTTGGCTCTCGTTAAGCTCAACAATACCTTCGCAAATTTCTGGCGAGCTATTGTTTTGTTCGTCAATTTTTCCTAAGTTGTCGAAATATTATTTAATCTTATTGCTTTATTTTTAAAATTTATCCATTGATTTCTATTATCTATTTCCCTGATCTCGTTCGCTTTTTGAGATTCCTTTCCTATTTCGTTTTGATCAGAAACTTTTTAATTTTTCCAAAGATTACTGTCACTATCCTTATATTTTTCCTTGTATTTTTTATTGTAAAATATTTTTCCCGAATTGTTTTTCTTATTCTTCCTTTTGATTCTTGGTTTGCCTAATGTATCTGAGTCTTGAGTGCTTGAGTCGTCGCTAGTGTCTGGGGTGGGGATGCTCTCTAGGGGTTGGAATTTGTTGCTCGTTGGGATGCTCATTAGGCTTGGGATATCCTTAGTAGAATTTGTAACAGGGATTTGGGCGTTTTTGGTTTTTTGGGATTGGTTAGGATTGACGGGTACAATGGGAATTTCACTATTTTCTAACTTTGGACTATTTTTGTTGAACTCTCTGCTACTTTTTAAATTAATTTTACCTCCGAATTTCGGTTTAGTCTCTATTGTCCTATTTTCTTTTTCTTTAATCCCTGGTTTATTTCTAATTTTTTCGTTTTCACCTTCCTTATTCTCTTTTGTTGTAATGTCAGGTTGAGTTTCGATTTTGTTTTCGATTATTGGGGTGGGGAGCGATTTTGGGTAAGCTTCCATAAGATAGTAGGTAGGGGGACTCCCTGGTAACCACCAGGTTTCTGAGTGATAATTCAAGGTCATCCGTAAGACTTTTAGCATGTCTGTGCCTAAAATACCTACGGAGTTTAATTTCGGGACTCACCTGAACATTACATGTTTTACTTTTTTCCCGATCATAATTGGAATTAATGATTGTCCAATTATGTCGACTTTTTCTCCGTTCGCGACTGTTAATTTTCGCGAGACTGGTTTAAAAATTGAAATTTTGGAATTCTGGATTTTTTCAAGCAATTCCTTTCCCACATAAGAGTGTGTGGCACCTGTATCTACTAGAATTCGAAATAAGCTACCTTCGAATTTTGTCATTAGATGAAAACGTGTTTCCGTTATTTCATCTTTATCCAAATTTAAATATTCTGGCGTTTCGGTATTAGTTTGTAATAATTTTGATTCTAATACCCGCCCCTCCAGTTTCCCTGGTTGTATGTGTAATATGGACATTCTCTTTTGAAATGACCTTTTAAACCGCAATGATAACAATTACTATTGTTTGTCGCAATGTTTGTGCGCGGATTTAATTTTTTATTTTTGTTTGATCGGAATTTATTTTATCTTGGGAATCTTCATTAGAACTATTATCACGTTTTTGGTTTCTGTTTCCGTAATTTGGTTTCTGGGAATTTTGTTTATTATCTTTGTTATTACTTCCTGAACAATTTTCCGCTTTTTCTGTTGGGAATTCGATCATTGGGTTACTTTGACCTTGATTTGAATCTAACGTCATTTGATTAAACATTGGTAACATTTGAATATAGGGGTAGGATAAATATCTTTGTCTATTTTTCTGGAATCTAGGTTGATAATTTGGTTTGAAACCAGGTGGGAATCTGGGTCTGAGGTTAGGTCTGAAATTTTGTTGTTATTGATTTGGAAAAGGTAGAAATGGAAATCCAAATGGTGAAAATGGGAATTGATTTTTGTATGGTTTGTTACCCTGGTTATTTTGACTTAGGTTTCCGTTTTGGTTATCTTTTTGGTTGTTTTTATTTTCCCTTAAATATTTATTATTATCCGAATTATTATTATCCCCGTTACCATTATTACGCTTTTGTTCGTTTTTATCATCAATTTTAGGTTCTGTAATTTGTAACACTTGCCCTCGAATTTTGGATTTGGCTAGCTCAGTTTCTCACTCCTTACCTAAGTCTTCTAATTCTTAAAAAGTATCAAAATCGTTCCTTTTTATGTACATTTTGTATTCTATTCTAAGGGTTTCATACGCTCTACGTAATTCCCATTCGCGTTTTTTCCTGGGGTATAATTTTGTGAACAGTTCTCTAATTTCTGTCAAGTATGAGTGTATGACTTATGTCTTTTTTTGGTTACAAAATTTGATTTTTTGTCTAATTTCCTCGACAAATTTTTCATCTATATATGCGTTTTTAAAATCTTCGAAAAATTCCGATAAATGTCTCCAGGAATTTTTATGTATCTCGCACCAATCTTTATGTCTTCAATTAGTAGGGCGTTTAAATTTTCTAAAATGTCATGGTCATTTATTTTGTAACCCCTTTTGAATCTTTTTAAGTCGTCTAAGAAATGCGCGGGACTATCTTCTTTATTATTACGAAATTTAATTGGCCAATTGCTCATGATTTGGAACGGTGTTTGTATCATGCCGAAAGGAAAGTAAGTTGCTGGAATTGTTTCGTTATTTAAATTATTATCAGATTCCAAGTCTGTGTCTGTATTATTTACGTGTATCCGTGAACGTCTGTTTGACCTATTGCTTGGTGTCGAGAGTGTATGTCGTCTGTTTTGATTTGATTTGTTTCTGTCCTCTAAAGGTTCACTGTCATCGTAGTTTTGTAATTTTAAATTGTTATTTTTAATTTACTTCGGTTTTCAATATTATTGTATGGAAGTTGACGAGGTTCTTGTGAATTTTCTCTTAAATCAAATTGGACGGAATATCTATTATGAGATTCGTTTCTGTTTTTCCTGACATTTGGTTCGATTATTTTATTTCTATGTTCAAATGAGCTATTTGCCGGCGGATATAATCTAATCTCTAAATATTTTACCCTTTTTCCCCTTTCTTTAAAGAATCTTTACTTTTGTTGATTCATAAATTCGTTAAATTCTACGCTCTCTAAAAGTTCGTCGGTTTCTAAAAGAAATCGTTTGTTGTTTTCCAAAAATGAATCGTATTCAAAAGTTGCGCTGTTCATTTGTTTTGGATTATTTCTTTTAATTGGCGTGTTTATTGTGGGTAGATTTTCGTTGTCCCAAAAGTATCGTTTGTTGGGTCCAATGTTCTCTTAGGGATTTGAGTCATGTCGTGGAGTGGGGGTTGGGTGTTTATCATATGAGTTGTTTCTGGATGTTTTGCTAAATTTAATCTGTCTTGATTCGACCTATTGTTATTTATTGGGGTTTCTGTATTTTTTCGAACGAAACCTCTTCCGCGACCCATTGATCTGTTTATTGTTTTTGGGATTGCTCCCAAATTTTGGGGTGTGATCGAGACCATATTTCTAATTGTTGGTTTTGTCGCGACGTTATTTGAATTCTTTCTTTGAGTCGGAAGTGCAGCGGCACCTTCCCAATCCAAATTATCGTGGTCGCTTTCCATTATGGTTGGGTTAGCCATTTCATTTTCGATTTTACCCGACCTGAGTTTCATTTAAAATATTAATCTAGTCGAAGTTGTCTTAATTGGACACTCTGTATATTTTATTTTCTCTAATTCGTACCTTGAAATTTTATAAGAGTCTTGTGTCGTCATTTTGGACTTTATTTTGGTTTGAAATTAGAGAGTTTAGTTAGATACTGTTTTGATTATTGCGGGATTCCAAATTGAGCTTATTTTTGCTCTCCGATGCTTTGTTTATAAAGTACGTCGCGTGACCTTGCCGCGAGTCGTAAGGGTACGGGTTGCGCGTATATACTTGTTACCGCACTTGAACGTTTCACCTCGGTTGGCGATTAAAATTTTCAGCAAGGAGAAAATTTATGCTTTTCTTTTCAGGTTTAGTCTTTTTTCTTGTTTTTCCAATTTTCCTATTATTGGGTTTTTCAGAATTAAATTCTATTAACCTAAAATTTAACAGTTTAACAGTTCCTCCTTTTATTTTTAGCCCGATCCTAATAAATTTTTCTTAAATTTTTAGATTCATTTTAATAATTTGAAAGGAAGTATCATTCTCTAAATAAAACCGCTTTGGTTTTGTGAGCGTGATTCGGATTATTTTCCCCCGAAATATCGCTGGTAAGCACGCAGTAAAATATCATGATAAATATTCAAGAAAAATTTGCAACAACTATCTGACACATATCATTGGCACATAAAAATCATTTCAAGTATAAGAATTCATGGGTACATATAGAAATTCATAGGCACATATAAATCATTTCATATAAAATTCATAGTTATATTTACATGTATATCACAAGAAAAATCATTAAATGGTAATTCAGACAAAGGCATGGCAAATAGATCAGGTAGCATGCAAAAATGAATTTTGGTCAGAGTAAAAGTCAAGAGTTCGTGAGTGAAAGCCGAAAATAGCATTTAAATTTGAATTGTGTCCCTTTTCTTTTCTCGGCAGGTTTGAATTTTAAGATAGAAAAGATGTGGGTTTTTAGGTTGGGCGCCAGGTATTACGGGGTAAGACCGAGGAAGGAGATTGGGAGTTGGGGTACCGAGAAGGGTTTCCACACAATGAAACGAATAATTCATAAAAACTTAGGTATGGTTTATTAAACCACTTACATCGTGAGATGAGTACCCCGATGTGTGTTTGGTTGGTTAAGCCGATTAAAGGTTTCCTCCAGGAGATGGGCCGACGAGACGGCGTGGCGATGTGACGGAGCGGCAGCGGGACGACATCGTAACGAGAGCTTGGCGACGACAGACCGAACAACGGATGCACTATTGCACGCACTGCCGAAAACTGGTTATCACGGACGCGAGCAAGTCCAGACTGAGCAACCGTTGTGCTGTTGCTCGGGACTTCGGATCCCTCGGGGAATTCCGTTCCGTCTCGTGTGCGCCCCGGCAACCCTTTCGTGCAGGGTCGTACCGAGTCCCGCGTTATGGTAACATTTATGTTACAATTGTTATGGCAGAATCAGTCGAGGATTTGCAATGAATATTGAATAAACTTAATACAAGCATGAAGGACATGGGACTCAAAATTAACGTAAATAAAACAAAAATCATGGTGTTTGAGGGGAAAAGTGAGAAAACAATATGCAACATTGTCCTACATGATGAGAGATTAGAACAAGTTGACCAGTACGTATATCTAGGTAGTCTATTCACTAGCGACGGAAAAATAGATGGGGAGTTAGATAGGCGCATAAATAAGGGTAAGCAGGTTATCGGTAGAGCAGGGTCCATCCTCACAAATAAAAACATATCAAAAAAATTTAAAATGGCCATACATAATTCTATATTCATACCGACTATACTATACGGTAGCGAGACGTGGACCTGTCAAGAAAAGGACAGGAGTAAAATTAACGCGATCGGCATGAAACCGCTGCGCATAATATGCGGGAAAACACTGATGGACAAAGTCCGAAACGAGACAATCCTCAAAGAAAATGAGACATTAATCCGTAGAGACATAAGAAGCCATAGAAACGCAAGAGCTTGCATGAAAAAATGCATGGACGTGAAGGAAGCTAGAGTAGTACGCCAGGACAGAAAAGTGTGGCGACAAATAGTTTGTAAACAGAGTGGCAATAGAATGAATGACGCCTGAAACAGAGACCTTGGATACTAATGGGCGTAAAAAGTAATAATATATATATATATATATATATATATTATATATATAGATTATTATTTTTTACGTTATTTTGCCATAGAACGCGTAGTTTTCGTTTTAATTGCATAAATAGCTTTGTAAGTGAAAAATTTCATTTTTGGAAAAAATCTCACAAGCGTGGACGCAAACGTAAAAAATAATAATCTATATATGGGGCATAATATCTGAAGTGTACCCACATCTAAAATGAAAGTTGTCCGATCGGGCTAAAAATTGGCCCAATTGTAGTCCTATTAGATAGTACTCCTCACACTAAAAATTAATTCATTTTGATAATTATTTATCACAGTGGAGGGGGTATAATTTTGTGTTTTTTAAGAAAAGCTTTACTTTCAAACGTTTGTAACTTTTGTCCTATTGCCTTAAACAAAATTTCACTTAAATTTGTTTTCGATAGAATTTTTCATAAAATTTCTGGTGGTAATAACGATTTTTGAAAAAAATCAAAATTTGACCCAAATTTTCGAAAATCAAAAATAAATTTGACTTTTTTTCAAACTTGGGCACTTTTTTTTT
>CAKNYM010023858.1:0-14844 GCA_932195095.1 Andricus curvator
CCCGTCAACGATAAGTTGAAAATATACTGCAAGTGGAACAAGCCAACATGATTTCATTGACAAGCCAATGTGAAGAAATTTCATTGTTCTTGAGTTCATTCAGGATAGCGAATTCAATATTGCATTATTTATCATCGAGTTAACACTCCACAATTACCAATACTGAACAATTTTTGGATTACATTGTAGAGAAGAGCTGAAAACATCATAAAGTTCCTAATGAAGCTGAAATTATCATAAAGTTCGAAATTTAAAAAATTGACGTTAAAAAAAACGAATTTTTCTGTCGAAAAATGCCTGAATAATACATTTGTTTATTAAGCTTGTTTATAATATAAAAAATTATAATCTTAAAAGAAAATGTTTAATTTCGATATAGTTTCCACTTAAAGTTCTTGCAATATTCGCCAACCGACTATTGTCTAGGATCATGCATGCCCGTCAACGATAAGTCGAAAATATATTGCAAGTGGAACAAGCCAACGTGAATTCATTGACAAGCCAATGTGAAGAAATTCCATTCTTCTTTAGTTCATTCAGGATAGCGAATTCAATATTGCATTACTAATCATCGAGTTAACACTCCACAATTACACAGAAAAAACAAAAGATAAACTTTACATCGATTTCCGACGAAAGTTTCGCTGCAACAAAAATTAACCTTGTCGAATAATCTTTACATGAAATTAAGATAATTCCGTGTTTTTTAACCATCTCGGAATAATTTGTCAGTTGTTTGTCAGTAAAAAAGCGTCTTCTGCTATGTAGTTGACAGCAGTGCAAAGAACAGTGTGAAGTATGGATGGAATTGGTCTGGAAATCAGGACACGAGATTTTTAAAAACATTGCACTTATTACCATTCTATTTTGAAAATAATTGCACTTATCGCGGACGAATGGTTATATATTTTTGATGACTGTCAATAAAACACTCGACAACATTCGAAAAAGTCGCTATATTTACTATGATCTTAACCATAATTCACAAGTTATGAGATATGAATTTCCGTTTTGAAAGTTTCGAGATCCGTCGGTATTGCAGTTCAATATAAAAGCCTTTTTACAAAGTAAAATTTTAAAGCTAAAAGATGATTTCTGAACAACTACAACTCCTATCGATCTTATTTCATGCTTCAAATTATTATTACTTAACATTTCATTTTTTGAATAATTTTTTGAACTCAGAATTTTCGTTACGTATGAGGGCACCCTGATTTGTAAAATTTTATTTTGAAAAGTTATTACATAAATATTTATCAAGAATATTGAATGTAAATTTAACATTTTAATTTAATTTTTAATTTTGTACTGTAGATAACATTTTATATTAAGATAATATTGATGGAAATTTAAGTATATTCTATCAGGTATTTCAGGTTAGGTACACTGATATATATATATATATATATATATATATATATATATATATATAATATATCAGTGGTTAGGTAGGTGAAATCAAAGATGTCTGCAAGCTGAGGGATGAACAATAATACCAATTGCATTGGGACAAAACTTTATTTTTTTCAAAACTCAGAAAAAAATGTTTTTTCGCCATGAGTGTATTTGGATATTATTCTTTATTTTCTGAAAACTATTCGATTAAATTATAAAATCCATAAAAAATGTGTAATGATTTTATTATTTAATTAAATAGCTTTCTCGAAATAAAAAATAATATCCAAATACACTTATCTTGTAAAATCGGGAAGACTGAAAAATTCTCGAGACTGTAAAATTCCTGAATTAGAAAATCTCCGAATAATGAAATTCCCGAATAGGACAATTCCATAATAATAAAATTCCCGGACAGTTTATAATATTACCGAAATGAAAAACTCCCGAATGATGAAATTTCCGACAGTTTATGATATTACCGAATTGGAAAATTCCCGAATAATAAAATTCCCGACATGAAATTGCCGAATTCTAGAATATCCAAATAACTAGAAAATTCCCCAATTATAAAATTCCCGAATTTAGACAAATGAAATTTTTTTTTGATGAATATTATTTATTTATTAAAAATACAATGATCAAATATTTTTATCAAAAAAAGTTTAATATTTAAAGTTTCTGAATTATTGAATTATTGAAAAAATATATTTTTGGATGAAAATTTTTGGACGACTGAAAAATTCCAGAAAATAAAAATTCCCGAATAAAGAATTTTCGAACAGCTTATGATATTACCAAAATAGGAAATTCCAGACAGTTTATAATATTACCGAGCTTGAAAATTCCCGATAGAAAATTGCCGAATTATAAGATATCCGAACTGGAAATTTCCTGAATTATAAAACTCTCGAAACAATGGAAAAATGGTTTTCAATCAATATTATTTATTAAAAATACAATCAAATATTTGTATAAAAAAAATATTTTTTTCTGATCAAAGTTTCTAAAATTATTGTTTGAATTCAAAATAAAAATTATTGAAAAAATATATTTTTGGATGAAAATTTTTGGACGATTGAAAAATCCTAAAAAATAAAATTTCCGAATAATATAATTCCCAAATAATGAAATTCCCGAATAAAAAATTCCCGAACAGTTTATGATCTTACCGAAATGGAAAATTCCCGACAGTTTATAATATTACCGAATTTTAAAATTCCCGCTAGAAAATTGCCAAATTATAAAATATACGAACTGAAAAATTCTTGCATTATAAAACTCCCGAAACAATACAAAAATTGTTTTTCAATCAATATTATTTGTTTCTAAAATTATTGTATGAATTTAAAATAACAATATTTGAAGACAATTTTCATCCAGAAATATATTTTTTCAATTATCGTAATTTCAAAGTTAACCAATAATTTTAGAAACTTTAAACATTAAAAATAATTTTTTTCTTGATAAAAATATTTCATTATTATATTTGTTTAAATTCGGAAATTTTCTAGTTCGGATATTTTATAATTTGGCAATTTTCTGTCGGGAAGTTTTAAATTCGGTAATATTATAAACTATTGGGAATTATCCATTTCGGTGATATCATAAACTGTTCGGGAATTTTCCAATTCGGGAATTTCATTATTCGGGAATTTTATTAACCAGAAATTTTATTACATATTCGAAAATTGTATTATTCGGGAATTTCCCAATTCGGGAATTTGAAAGAGTCGGGAATTTTCTTTTCCGGGATTTTTCATTCCTTCAAATTTTTTTTCAAATATTGTTACTTTGAATTCAAATACCTAGATCCGCCACTGAATGTTCCAACTTCAAATATAATTCGATTCCTACTTTTTGGTTTTCTTCCTAACCAACAGTACCGACTGTGGCAGGAAGTATATATAAAGTCTAATTATTTTCAAAATAAAAATTAGGTAAGTAAAAAGTTGTTCTAAATCTAGTGTCCTGATTTATAGCTTTTTATGTATACTTTGCTGTTTTTCCATTGCTGCGAAGGACGTAGCAGACGACAGCTTTTATTCCATCGTAAGATAAACTTTCGCCAAATAGCATGTAATCTTTAACAGCTGAACATTTTACGTGCAACAAAATTTAACTTCAGTTTTTTCTGTGTACCAATACTGGACAATTTTTTGATTATATTGTAGAGAAGAGCTGAAGTTATCATAAAGTTCCTAATGAAGCTGAAATTATCATAAAGTTCCTAATTAACAAAATTGACATAGAAAAAAACAAATTTTTCTTTCGAAAAGTGCCTGAATAATATATTTGTTTATTAAATTTGTTTATAATATAAAAAATTATAATCTTAAGAGAAAATTTTTTATTTTAATATTGTTTCCATTCAAATTTCTTGCAATATTCGCCAAACGACTATTGTCTAGGAGCATGCATGCCCGTGAACGATAAGTTGAAAATATATTGCAAGTGGAACAAGCCAACGTGAATTCATTGACAAGCCAATGTGAAGAAATTCCATTCTTCTTGAGTTCATTCAGGATAGCGAATTCAATATTGCATTATTTATCATCGAGTTAACACTCCACAATTACCAATACTGAACAATTTGTGGATTACATTGTAGAGAAGAGCTGAAAACATCATAAAGTTCCTAATGAAGCTGAAATTATTAGAAAGTTCCTAATTAAAAAAATTGACATCGAAAAACACGAATTTTTCTGTCGAAAAATGCCTGAATAATACATTTGTTCATTAAATTTTTTTATAATATAAAAAATTATAATCTTAAGAAAACATTTTTTATTTTAATATTGCTTCCATTCGAATTTGTTGCAATATTCGCCAACCGACTATTGTCTAGGAGCATGCATGCCCGTCAACGATAAGTAGAAAATATATTGCAAGTGGAACAAGCCAACGTGAATTCATTGACAAGCCAATGTGAAGAAATTCCATTTTTCTTGAGTTCATTCAGGATAGCGAATTCATTATTGCATTACTTATCATCGAGTTAACACTCCACAATTACCAATACTGGACAATTTTTGCATTATATTGTAGAGAACAGCTAAAAATATAATAAAGTTCCTAATTAAAAAAATTTAATAAAAAAAAACGAAATTTTCTGTCGAAAAATGCCTGAATAATACATTTGTTCATTAAATTTGTTTATAATATAAAAACTTATAATCTTAAGAGAAAATTTTTTATTTTAATATTGTTTCCATTCAAATTTCTTGCAATATTCGCCCACCGACTTCGAATTTTTTTTTAGAAAGATTCAGCATTGAATTTTGAAGAGATTTATGTGACCTGTTTTTTGAATGTTTTTTTTTTGTTAAACTTTTCTGTTAATGCAAAGAGTGAAGAAAAAGTCGATTTTTTCGTTATTTTATTTATCTTCGTGAAACAATTTTTTCTATGACCAGTATTGCCAGACTTTATGCACGGGGGCAGTTGAAAAAAAAAATTATGACATTGTTAAGTTAATTTTTTGTAAACAAGTTAACTTAATAAATAGTCTACACTATGGATTCTTCGTTTACAAAGTAAATTTTTGCGTTAAAATTACTTGCTTTCATGAAAAAAATAATACCCGATCATAAAAATTTGACATCCGATATTTTTTATTAATTTTATAAACAAATTATACAAAAAAATTTACAACTTGAGAATTTGAAGATCAAAAAAATTTTTCAATATGAATTATTTTTAATCGATAAATGACGAGTTTTAAAGTATATTTTAGATAATTTCAAATTGTTTAAACAATTATTATTTGTTTGAACAATTTTTTTCCTCTGTAAATCGTGAAAACTTATTATCTTTCGGAATAAGTCGTACAAAGTTGATAAATGTCAAGGGTAGTAGTTTTTGTTTAACTAATTTGGTAATTATTTAAACAATTTTTATTTGTTGCAACCATTTTTTCTCCCTAAAGTCGTAAAAAGTTATTATTTTCTGGAAATACTGACACAATTAAAGAATGTTGAGAGAAATATATTTTTGAAGTATGTTTGGTAATTATTTAAACAATTTTAATTTGTTTGAACAATTTTTTCCCCTTGTAAAGCGTGAAAAATTATTACTTTCTGGAATTAATAACACAATTAAAGGAATTTAGTAGTAATTTATTTTTTTACAGGATATTTAGCAATTTTTTAAATAAATTTAATTTGTTTAAACCTTTTTTTCTCTGAAATTTATAATTTAAAAAATTACTTCTCTGTTCTGCTTCATTCATATACTTTAGGAGATATCTACATGCAAATAGTTGAATTTTAAACTAAAAAAACAATAATTTTTAACCGAAAATGGAATAGTAACATTTTTAGTTAAAAAAATTAATTTTAAATCAAACATAAGGGTTTTCAACTAAAACAATGAATCTTCAACTGAGATTGTTGAATTTTCAAACAAAAAAATTAATTTTTACTGCAAAAGATAAATTGCTAACCCAAACCTAAATAATTAAATTTCGAGTAAAAAAAAAATAATGCTTAACCAAACAGATGAATTTTCAACCACAACTAAGGAATTCTCAATTGGAATAAGTTACATTTTCAGTTAAAAAAATTACCTTCAACAAAAATAACTAACTTTTAAAAAAAAGTTCCATTTTCAAACAAAGTGATAAATTTTCAAATACGAATTTTCAACTAAAAAAGATAATTGTTCAACCAAAAATTAAATAATTAAATTTTTAGTCAAAAAATGAATGTTCAACCAAAAAGATGAATCTTGAACTAAAATTATGCAATATTCAACTGAAATAATAGTTACATTTTAAGTTGAAAAACAAAATTTTTCAACCAAAAAATATCCAAAGAAAAAACAAGTTTTCAATCAAACAGCTCATTTTTCCACCAAAGGAATTAATTTTTATTTAAAACGATGAATCTTTAACAAACAAACAAATATTTTTTAACAAAAGACTTTAACTTTCAACCAAATAATTTTATTTCCATCCTAAACGATGAATTTTCAACTAAATTGATCAATATTCAACTAGATACTTGCATTTTTAACCGAGAAAAAGAATTTGTAAACAAGTAGATTCACTTTGAATAAAAAAGAAAATTTTCTACAGAAAATCGATTTTTTAACAAAATACAACTAAAATGATGAATATTCAACTGGAATAGTTGAATTTCATTCCAAAGAGATGAATTTTCAACCATAAAGATTATTTTTCCACATAAAAAACAAATTTTACACAAAGTACATAAATTTTCAAACACAAAGTTCAATTTTTAAATGAAAAATATGAGTTTTTAACCAAATAGTTGAATTTTCACCAAAAAAAAGATAAATTTATTTTCAAGAAAGTAGTTTCATTTCCAACCAGAGATGCATTTTTAACTAAAATGATGAATCTACAACAACAAAAATTAATTTTTAACAAACGAGTTTAACTTTTACCAAGGTTCAACAAAACAGTCAAATTTTTAATAAAAAAATATGTTCTACTAAAAAAGATGAATTTTCAAGAAAAGAATTTAGTTTTTAGTCTAAAAAGTCGAAAGTTTTAGAAAAACGTTGACCTTGGAACCAAAAAAGATGAATAAAAAAAAGTTAATTTTCAATTAAGAGAGACGATTTTTCAACCAAATAGTTGGACTTTCAAGCTAAAGGGACAAATTTTCTACCAAAAAGATCATTTTTTAACAAAGTAGTTGAATTTTCAATATAAAAATAAATTTTCAAACAAAAGAGATCAAATCTGAACCAAAATGATATTAGTAGACTTTTAGATAAAAAAAGAAGATTAAAAGTTCAATATTGAGATTCTGAAATTTTGAAGCTAAAAAGACGTTTTTAAAAAAAAAGATAGTTGAATATTTAACCTGAAAAGTTCATTTCTAATCAATGAAGATGACTTTTCTACCAAAAAAGATGAATTTTCAATCCAAAAAGATAAATCTTCAACAAAACAGTTGAGTTTTTATTATTAAAAAAACTAAGCAAAAATCAAAAAGTTGAACTTTTAATACAAAAAGACGCAGTTTTCAGAAAATAGTTGAATTTTCAAGCAGAAAAATTGAATTTTCAACAAAAAAGTTAATTTTCAACTGAGAAAGATGACTTTTCTACCAAAAAAGATGAAATTTCAATCCAAAAGGACGAATTTTCCAACAAAAAATATTAAACTTTGAGCAAAAACCAAATAGTTCAATTTCAAATACAAAATGACGCATTTTTAGAAAACAGTTGATTTTTCAACCTCAAAAGTTAAATTTTCAAACCAAAAAAACGAATTTCTTATAAAAAAGTTGAATTTTCGACCAGAAAACTTCAATTTTCAACAAAAAATTACATTTTTAATAAAAAAAGAAGACTTTTTAATCCAGAAGAACGAATTTTCTATCAAAAACAGTTGAATAATGAGTAGAATAATGTATTCCACAAAAGCGTTAGTGTTCCAGCGGTAGAGAGAATTTAATTAATTAAAGCATTCCTCCCACATTAATTAAATTAATTACGGGAATATTCCTCTAATATTAAGTTCTCTACGTGAGAGTGAGAAATGGAATCGTTCTGAAATGTTACTTCTCGAATTTAGAGAGTATGTCCGTGTAACGTTAGTTACGTGCCCAGATATAGTATAGTAAGTAGTAGAGATCGACTAGTAGTCAGACGCAGACCGCCGGAGGCTCAAAACCCATAAGGATGCTTCTGTGTCGCTTGTCGATGAAAATTCAAATGTTAGCGCTTTTCAGAAGGGGGTAAATCCTTACGACCGAGTCCTTTGAAGTACCGAACAATGTCTACAAAAGGAGTTACGGTCGTGGCACGTCACTGGCAGCAGCAACATTGTTGACAATAGAGAGAGTCGACAAGGCTACCCTATTTGAAAATAACGTCTACGACCTACGTCCTGGACTTCTTCACCAGCGTCGCGACGCCGACCGACGAGACGCGACGTCGCGATAAAATTCTTCCCTGACCGGCTTAATAGCACGGTCAGGGATCGTATCTGAAAAGGGGTTCTCTTAAAATGAACCAGTGAAATCTCACTGGCTGCAACAGCCAGAAGTGTCACTGTCAATCAGTGAGATTCCACTGGTTCAACCAGTAGGATTCCGTCATTGATTTAATCAGTTAGGTTCACTGGTTAGACTCAGTAACAGTTGTCTGTCCTAAGCGTTGTCGTCCGTCAGCTGGTATGGTATGATAGCATTCATCACTTTTGTGCTAACTTTTGTATTATATATCATAAACAATAAATTCACAACAATAAATAAGGGCTGGGCTGCAATATAATAGGACGTATCATATTTTGCCTTACTGTGGGAAAGCCCGTCACTCCACTGGTTAAATTTATCATTTAGCGTCATTGGTACATTCAGCAACTGTGTTTTAGTTGAGTCACTTATTCATGCAGTAGAAATCGAATGATCACTGGTTCATCGGTGTTAACTTCAAATACTGTTTCAACCAGTGATAAATAAAAAATACTGATTCAACCAGTGATAGCTCAAAATACTGATTCAACCAGTGACAACTCAAAATAATGATTCAACCAGTGATAAATCAACATACTGATTCAATCAGCGATAATTTAAAATACTGATTCAACCAGTGCAAAATAAAAAATACTGATTCAACCAGTGATAACTCAAAATACTGATTCAACCAGTGATAACTCAAAATACTGACTCCACCAATGACAATTTAACTGGTTTATTTTAAAATAGAGAGTTAAAACTATTTGATAATGTGTTTTAGTTGAGTCACTTATTCCTCCAGTCAAAATCGAAGGATCACTGGTTTATCAGTGATAACTTCAAATACTGTTTCAACCAGTGATAACTCAAAATACTGATTCTACCAGTGATAAATCAACATACTGATTCAACCAGTCATAAATCAAAATACTGATTCAACCAGTATACCAATAGTAATATACCATTAAGCCATTTCCCCTTCAGGGTAGGCGTGACACTACCCGATTCGGGTAGTGTTTCTAGGTGGATAGTTTCTTGTAGTAAATATAACTACTACAAGTGTGGGCTCACCACACCCACGATGTGCCAACAGTACGCAGTATTCTCTAATAGTCACCCATCCAAGTACTAACCGCGCCCAACGCTGCTTAACTTCAGTGATCTGACGAGAACTGGTTTTTTCAGCGTGGTATGGCCGTTGGCCAGTGATAAATCAAAATACTGATTCAACCAGTGATAAATCAAAATATTCAATCAACCAGTGATAAATCAACATACCGATTGAACCAGTGATAAATCAACATACCGATTCAACCAGTGATAAATCAAAATACTGATTCAACCAGTGATACTCAAAATACTGATTCAACCAATGACAATCTAACTGGTTTATTTCAAGAGAGAGTTAAAACTATTTGATACTTCTATAAGAATACTTTTAATTAAATACTTAAAATTTTTTATTTGAGAACATTGCTTAGTACTTTTCCTGATGATAAATTCTATTCCCCTATTACCCGCTTTTCCCCATTTTCAAAAATTCTTATTTTTTCCCTGTTTTCAAAAAACGTCCCCTTTTTCTCGTTTCTGTTCTTGGTTAAAAACTAATTTTCATTGGTTGAAAATTCTACTATTACATTTTGGGATCGCAATTCATCTGGTTTGATTGAAAATGGAACTAAATTGTTGAAAATTCATTTAATTTTGGTTCAAAATCACTTTTTTAACAGAAAATTGAACGATTCCATTTTTCGTTGAAAGTTTGTATTTTTCAGTTAACAATTCAACTATTCGGTTGAAAAAAAAATCTTCTTGGTAAAAAAATCAACTTTTTGGATTAAAATTTGACTATTTTGTTAAAAGTTCGTTCTTTTTTTGGTTGAGCATTAATTTTTCTTAATGAAAATGTAACTATTCCATTTTTGGTAGAAAATTCAGGTGTTTTGTTGATAAATTCGTCTTTTTTCGTAAAAAAATAATCTTCCTGGTTAAAAAATCAACTTTTTGCTTTAAAATTTAACTATTCCTGTTGAATGTTTTTGTTGGTTAAGAACTAATTTTCTTGATTGCTTTTTCGTTGAAAATTGATCTTTCCTGATAAAAAATTCATGTATTTGGTTGAAAATTCGTCTTTTTTTGTAAAAAATTAATCTTCTTTGTTGAAAGTTAATTCTTTTTGGATAAAAATGCAACATCCTGGTTTAAAATTAATCTGTTTAAATTTTTGAAATTTTTTCTGATTTAATTGAACTCTTTCTGATTTTATATGAAAATATTTTTTAGTTGAAATATTAAGTATTATATGTTTCTTTGAAAATTCATTTTTTTGTTATTGAAAATCAACTACTTTTGATTTAAAGTATAACTACTTTGTGAAAAATTAATTTTTTTGGTCGAAAATTAATCTGTTTTGTTTGGAAATTCAACTGTTTTATTTAATATTCGATTTTTTTATTGAATTCAACTGTTTTTGATTTTAAAAGAAAATATTTTTTGGTTGAAATATTAACTATTACACGTTTGTTAAATTTTTTTTTTAAATCAACAACTTGGTTTAAAGTTGAACGACTTTGTGAGAAATAATTTCTTTTTGTTGATGATTCGTCATTTTAGTTGTAAATTAACTTTTTTGTAGAAAACTCGTTCTTTTTTCTAAAATTTAAACTATTTATTTGAAACTTTAACTATTTCATTAGACGTTTTATTTTCAATTAATTTTTTTTTTCTGAATAATGTAGCTGTTACATTTTTGTTTGAAAAATGTTCTCCTATAAATTGTAAAAAAATTAAACTATTTGATAGAAAACTAGTGGATTTTGTTCAAAATTCGTCTTTTTGTGGAAAATTATTCTTGTTGGTTTGAACTTCCTTTTTTAAATTAGTTTCTTAAATTGAAAATTTAACGATTCCACTTTTTTTTTAAACTCATCTTTTATACCTGAAAATTCAATTATTTTGTTGAAAATTAAACAAATATTTGGTGGAAATTTAAACTATTATTTTTACACTTTAACTATTTCATAAGAAATTTTTTTTTGTTAGTCTAAAATTAATTTTGTTGTCTGAATAATGTAGCTATTCTATTTTTTTTAAATTTTCGCTTTCAAAAATTAAATTAATTTAACTATTTGATAGAAAATTCACGTATTTTGTTGAAAATTCGTCTATTTGTAGAAAATTAACCTTTTTGGTTTGAAATTTCTTTTTTGTTTGTTTAAAATCAGTTTTTTAAACTGAAAATTTAACGATTCCATTTTTATTTTAAAACTTATCTTTTATACTTGAAAATTCAATTATTTTGTTGAAAACTCATCTTCCTTTATTGAAAATTAATTTTCGTGATGAGAATTCTTTCCCTTCGGTTTAAAAGTCAACTTTAAAAAAAATCAACTTTTTAGCTTGAAAACTTAAATATTTTTTAAAAAATTCGTCTATTTGTGTTGGAAATTAATCTTGTATGTTGAACATCCTTCTATTTCGTTCAGGATTCAACTATTTTGTTACAAATTCGTCTCAGTTAAATTAAATTAGTTGAAAATTATTATTATTTTTTTTGAAAATTAGTTTCTTGAACTTAAAATTTAAAGATTCCATTTTTGGTTAAAAATGTATCGTTTTTAGTAGAAAATACAATTATTTCGTTAAAAATGTTTCTTTCTCGATTGAAAACTATCTTTCTTTTTTAACTGAAAATTTAACTATTCCATTCTTAGTTGAAAACTTATCTATTTAGTTGAAAATTAAACTATTTGATTAAAAATTGATGTATTTGGTTGAAAATTCGTATTTTTTGTAAAAAATTCATTTTTTTGTTGATGATTTATTTTTTTAGTTAAAAATTGAACCTACAAGATGCGACGTAGCGATAAAATTTTTCCCTGACCGGCTTGATAGCACAACATTTTGTAAAGGTTGCCTTAGAGATCCTCCGATCTGAAGAAGGCGGTTATCCCGCAGGGCATAAAAACATAAAATATATATCTTAGCTCTAATAATAACTCCTTAAAAGAGATCAAAAGTAAACGATATTTTTGGCTGAAAAAAAAACATGAGTGACGTTGAAACAATAAAAAATAGGAATAAAATATTTTTTAAATCTGAGTGATAATTTAACTATTCGAAAAAAATATAAAATAGGATTTTTTACAAAAAAATTCTTAATTTGATTAATTTTGGGTATTTTGTCATAAAAGTTTCTGATATATACTCTAGAGATGCCACACATTTCATGAAAAAATATTCTGATATGGAGCATTAAAAAAAAAGATATTTAATTTCGAGTATGAATGCGGTGATTAGAAATCAGGAGATTTTTCGAAAAAAAGGAAAAAAATTCTTTCAAATAAAATTATTGTAGACACTAATATTAAATTCAAATTAAACCGCCTCAAATTCCTAATATTTCGACTAAAAATATTGCATCTTTCAACAAAATAGATGAATTTTTGAAAAAGTAGTTGAATTTTCAACCAAGAAGATCAAATTTCTACCAAAAGAGACGAATTTTCAACCAAAGAGGTGAATTTTCACCTAAAATGATAAATCTTAATAACAAAAATGGAATTTTTAAGTAAAAAAAAAAACAAATTTTGCTATAAAACAGTTGAATTTTCAACCAGAAAATATTAATTTTCATCGAAAAAAAGTTAATTTTCAGCAAAAAAATTCATTTTTAACGAAATAATTGAATTTTCGAACAAAGAAAAAAAATCAACGAAATAAGTACATTTCCAACCATAAAGATGAATTTTTAACTAAGTTTAATATTGACTTATTGATATAAGGCCAGTAGACAAAAAAGAAATAACATTAAATGTAATTTTTTAACTAAATAATTTAATTTTCAACCAAAAAATATTAATGCTCAACGAAAAACGTAATAGTTGATTTTTTTCCAAAAAGGAATTTAATTTTAAATCAAAAACAGTTGTATTCATCCAAAAAACGACGAACTTTCTACAAAACAGTTGAATTTTCAACCGGATATAATGAATTTTTAGCAAAAAAATTATTTTTCAACCAAACAGTTGAATTTTCAACCAAAAATGATGAATTCTCATTGAAAAATGTAATAGTTGGTATTTTTCCAAAAAGGGATTTCAATTTAAATTCCAAAAAAGTTGAATTTATTTTAAAAAGACAATTTCTCAAGAAAATATATGATTTTTGAACCAAAAATATTTTTCCTTCAAGAAAGAAAAAAAAACAAATAGTTAAAATTTAAATCCAAAAGGACCAATTTTGCACAAGACAGTTAAATTTTCAACTAAAAAGATCAATTTTCAACCAAATAATTGAATTTTCAACTAAAAAAGATCAATCTTTAACCAACAATGGAATAGTTAAATGTTCAGTTAAAAAAATTAATTTTTAACCAAACTGATGAATTTTCAACTGAAATGATGAATCTAAAACTACTGGAATAGCTAAATTTAAAAAAAAATTCACCTAAAATGATGAATATTTAATTGAAATAGTTGAATTTTCATCCAAAAATATTCATTTTCAACCAAGAAGTTGAATTTTTGCCAAAGAAGACGAATTTTCAAACAAAGCATAAATATTCAACGAAACAGTTGAATTTTCAACTAAAAAAGACTCAACCAAATAGATAAATTTTTAACTAAAAAAGCTCAATTTTCAACCAAAGATGGAATAGTTTAATTTGCAGTTAAAAAAATTAATTTTCAACAGATCTGATGAATTTTCAACTAAAATGACGAATCTTCAACTGGAATAGTTTTTTAATAATGATATAATAAAAAAATCCGCCCGCTTCGGGGGCACATTCTCATAGCGCGCTTCGCGCGCGGCTCGCTTCGCTCGCAAGTTTCAGCGCGCCTAGGGCGCGCACCTGTTGGATCTCGCGCTTCGCGCTCGATTGGGTATTCATCTCGCGCTTCGCGCTCGATTATATGTTTATCTCGCGCTTCGCGCTCGATAATGTATTCACCTCGCGCTGCGCGCTCGGACACATTTGTCGTCTAGGTTTTCACACTTCGTGTCCTCGCTAGTGCACGCTTCGCGTGCTAATACTCTGTTAAAGCTTCATCGTTATGACCTGCTTTTGGTTTAATTATGTCAGTTTTACATAAAAAGATGAACTAATTTACTTAAGGTTCTATCGAACTTAAGGAACACATTCTCATCACGACACTCGCGCTTCGCGCTCGATATTTCGTTTGATCATCATGTGAACCTCGCGCTTCACGCTCGTTTCTGTTCATCGTATAATAGAAACCCAAAAGTTCGCCACGACCATATGTTATGTTCAATCTTCTTCAGATAAAAATGACTAAAGTTGTATTTGATTTAAAATGAAGAAGGTAATTCCTTTACTTTAGCGTATATTTCCGTATCTTTATAATAAATCCTACAATCAGACAGATTTTTTTTCAACTATCTGAAAAGGGGAGAAAAAAAGTATTTAAGTCGTTTTTGGAACATATATCTTGCTTTTTCATTCATAATCAAACCGACCCCTTGACTACCATGTGATTCCCTATCTACTCCT
>CAKNYM010023860.1:0-21568 GCA_932195095.1 Andricus curvator
GTCACTAAACACGTTCTCACTTCCGCCACCAACATGCAAGTCCCCTAGATAGTTTGGTAACATGCGTTATTCTCTATGGAGTACATATCTGGGGGCTGAAGTATTTAGAATCTATAGAAAAAGTGCATATGTATTATTATAAAAATCTATTACAACTTGCAACTTGCACTCCGGATTATTGCGATTTGATTAGTAGTGGGGGATAGCACATACAGTCATGAGGCTTACACTGTCCTGGTTAAGAAAAAATGTTAAAGATGGATAACTCTAGGTACCCCAAACTTTGTTTGGAGAGACTGAAACGGCTCGCATCTACTAATCTTGGGAACGTGAGATACAATTGGTACTTCCAGATAAAACCCTCCTTTGTAGAATCCGGAATGACTAACTTATGGGAAAACTTAAATATAGAAGACCTTTGCGCAAATAAAATCACCTTACTGGAGCGTTACAAAAAGCACCTTATAAGTGTAGATCGAGCTCGGATGTCCGAATCCAGCAGTCTTATGGTACTTCCTCACTTACCGCAAAATGAGGGAACTCACGGCTACCTACTTCAGAAAATACCACTTGTATGATGAACAAACATATCTGTAGAATTCATTGTAACGGGGAAAAATATGTATTGCGACCGTCGGAGAGATGTAATGTTTGCGATCTAAAGAGATTAATATCTTGGCTTCACAAAACATTATTGTAATTAAAAGAGTTGTGAAAATAATCACCAAAATTCTTCAGTCTCGTACAACGCCGTAAATTCAAGTACAAATAATTTGTAAACGAAAGTTTGAACTAGACGTCTAGATTCAACTATTAATTTACGCGGATCCTCCCTTTGTATAGATGATTTGATCTCAGGAAAAGTGTATTTATTTGTTGAAATCAATATTTTCATGATGTAACCTATGTAAATCTTATTATTCAATAAATGATTTCACTACTACACTTTTTTGTAGGTGCACTAATTTTTTCTGAAGAATTTGACACTGCCATTTCTCGACTCTCCTTACTAGAGCGGAGGGAAAAAATAATTTGTTCAAATTTATCTCTGGGTTATATGGAAAATTTGTGGTGCCCTATCAGAATGACATGTGACTTTTATCAGGACCCCGCACCAAATACACGGTCAAAAAGGTCAGGGTGGAATTTTCAAAGCTTTTGATATTTTTCAGTTTATGCTCTCCTGATCGAAAAATCCTTATGACAAAAACTGAAATTATGAACAGTTTCTGCACTATGATGATTTGATTCATAGTCGTCCTTAGTCACTTTTTTTCACCAAATATTACTGCAAGTCGCGTGAAGTTGTGCAGAATCACACAATGTGACTTATGTAGCGGTATGTCTGTTGAAGTTGCTTGAAGTCAGTCATGGTCACTTGATATCCATTGATTTCACATATTATCGTCAATAGTAACTTGAATCCACTCTATGTCTCAAAAAATCGTATGAAGGTATGGAAAATAATGGAATGCGACTTGAGTAGCGGAATGTCTCATAAAGTTGCTTGAACTCAGATAGTTTCACTTGATATCCGTTGGTATCTCATATATTTGGCAATAGTCACTTGAATCCACCAGACGTCATCAGCAATTTGCGTGGAGTTGTGTAAAGTCACTAAATGTCAGTTATGTCACATTAATGATTCAAGATTGTCGTTTTAAAGAAAGGTGGCAATGGCTTTCAGAGACCGTTTACCGTGTTATGTTTGTGATAGATTATTCCGGCCAGGTCTTTTAGCTCGAATTAATGGAAAGAAAAACCCAGATAAGCGCGATATTGCTATCCACAGACGTGATGGTTTCGGTAGGCCACCACTTATTATCACACCTCACACGAAGCTGTGCATTAATTGCTACTAATATATTCGGATCAAAATAGCGGAAATCGAACGTGACCCCTCTTGCTTAAGGCTAAACGTGCTGACACAAACTGCGAATCGTAGTTGTGTGGTTTGTCATGCTATTGTTGAGATCCACAGGCTGTCTTTGGGAAGTAGAGCTAACGTCTTCATTTTATTGAACATTTACGTCCGCGAAGACGTTAAATCCTGCAGCATTCACTTAGATGATCGTGGTTTTTTTCTACAGCCGTTGTTACCTGGGTTGCAATTTGCAAATAGGCCATACCTAATAAAGGGGCAGCAATTGCAGGTGTTTCATCAGGAGCTCCGTAACGTCGCTGTGAACCGTCTTGTTAATGAGGGTGAAAACAGTTTCAAAGATTTATGAATTCGAAGCTTTTTCTCCTGTGACGAAAGAACATTTCCGGGACCTGTTCACGTATTGTGATCCAGTTCATCGACAAAATTGCTTTAGGTACGTAACGAAAAAAGATCTTCTGATGTTCTTGTGTGAGTTGAGACAAGCAATTTTTGATGAGTTACTGAAAGTTACGTTTCAATACTCTGGCAGACAAGCTACAAGCCTAGTTATTGCTACTGTTAGAAGATCTCTGATGATAAGATTCGTTCCGGAAAGCATAGAATTTGGTGCGATCACTAGGGCTGAATATATAGAAAGGCATGCTACTGAATTTGCCAACATACTATATAACCCAGATCCTGAGATTGTCCGCGTGGTTGTAATCATTGACGGCACTTACAGCTACATTGAAAAGAGCACATACTTTCGTTTTCTGCGACAGTCCTACTGCGTTCACAAAGGACGTCATTTGGTCAAACCAGCACTACTTGTTGCACCTAATGGCTACATACTTGACATTCAAGGCCGTACTTATCTGACTCCCGAAACAACGGTGCTGCAATGCTGCTTATCGAATTCGAAAGGGACATTGAAGGAATGAGAGCATGGTTACAAGAAGGTGATATTGTTGTTTTTTATTTGGGCTATAGGGATGCTAGACCGCTGTTGGAGCATCTGGGAATCCGATGGAAAATGTTATCACTTCTTGAGCGAGGGCAACGTCAACTGACTACTGAGCAAGCAAACGAATCACGCCTGGTTACAAAAACAAGATGGATCGTGGAGGCTAGAAATAGCCACATTAAGTTAATTTTCAAATTCTTGGCGAAAGTCATTCGTACGCCTCATCTTCACCATCTTGGTGATTTTTATCGAATTGCTGCAGCAATAATAATCAATCGCTACCACCCTCTTGTGTACATGGAAAGGGCTGATGCAGATTTAGATAGGCTGTTGCTGGAGAAAGCCCGCGAAGTAAATGCTGTTCAAGGGTTAGAGGAAGCCGAAAATCTGCATCTCATAGGTGGTGGTATTCGATGGGTTCGATTGGAGTTCCATCACATACTTGACTTTCCGCACTTAACTTTGGACTTCCCTAACGATCTGACTGTGGGTGTCTATCAGGTCAAGTTAGCTCCATCACATATCCAGGATAAGTTACAGAGAGAAGGAGAAGAGGTATTTCAGCTAGAAGTCTTGAGGGATCGAGCTCGAGAAGGCATTATACCGCGGCCTAGACTAATCAGAGTCAGAGTTTTTTCACGCCATCGGAATGCGACTAGGTACCAACTTTGGGTTGCGTATCGACCCGTTGACGATAATGAGCACGATCATGAAATGGACGTTAACGACAACGATCTCATTGAAGGATATTATTGCACATGCAAATCGGGAGCTCGTACTATAGGCTCGTGTGCACATGCTGCAAGCGTATTATGGTTCTTGGGATATGCACGGCATCAAGAAAATGTTCGATATCCCTCTAGGTCTCTCGATGACGCGATCCTTGATGTAGCAAATAGGCCTCAGCAAAAGAACCCTGAAGATGTTGAAGACTGAAAGCAAAAAATCACATCCCCTAACCTTATTTTCTACCAAATGATCACCTGTTTCACATTTTAATTTATTCTTGCTGGCGAATAGTATCAATTTTCATGATTTTTGATGATAACAGAAAAAACAAAAATGTCTTTTGTTCTTCTGTTATAATCTTTCGGTTTCTTCTATATATTTTGTCTCTCTTTTAGGAAATTAGTATCCTAAAGAAACTACTTACTAAGATCACATTACCATCAGCACTGATATTAATTCAAGCTGCTTAACAAAAAAAATCATTTAGTGATCCAGTTTTATATTATGAAATATTGTTCTTTTACGTTATGTTTTCTTTCTTCTGATAAATAGAATTATTATTCATGACATTTTATGATTACAGAAGAAGCAAATATATCTTCTGTTCCTGTGTTATAATTTCGTTCTATTGTTCTTCTATATTTTGCCTTTCTTTCTGAAGATTACTATCCTACAGAAGCCAGTTACCAGGATCAGATTCTCATCTGCACTGATATTATTACCACTATACATTGTTTTTTATTGTTTCTTCCATATTTTATTTGTTTATGTTAAGTAATACGCATATTAATGATACTCCATTACACAAAATTACCTGCAAACGCGTTGCAATGGATTGAAGCCACCTTTGAATTATTTGCAATTATTTGAATGCATTTCGCAATCACTTGAAATCATATCGAAATCACTTACTAATACATTAATTCACTTCTAAGCATTTGTCATTAATGCAGTTGCTTGCAATATTTTGCTTCCACTTGTATTTATTTATTATTTATTATTATTATACTATTAAGCCAAATCCATTTCGGGGCAAGCGTAACTCGTTCGGTTCTAGCCTAGTTGCAAGGGTAAGTTACAAAAGTAAGTAAATGATGTGTAGGAGACGAGATAGATTTTAGATCAATCTAGAAGTCGCGTGCTCATTCAAACGACACACTCGTCTCACAACATCGCTCCGACACAAGTCACTCATTAGGCTCTCCAGCAACCACCCCAGGTGGTATTTATTTATGATTACGAAAATAGCACCGTTGGGGGTTGATTTTGTGATCTACGTACATACTTACATTTTGCATTCCATATAAAGTGTTTTAGACTGCAGGACTTACTAACTGGCGAATCAAAGCCAAAAAACAACGCTGGGAGTTTATTATGTTGTCGGCGTGCTTTTCTTAAACGCTTAGCGTTGAAGGTAGGATGGAAGCGCTGGCACGAAAGGAGAATGCTGTTAAAGGCACTTTAGAGTGCTTGATATAAACTGGTTGATCAGTGCCCAATTGCAACGCTGGGTATCGATTCTTCTGTCTGGCCATTCAACTTAAGCGCCCAGAGACGAACTTGGGATGCAATCTTGCAATTGCAAATAGCGTTTGTCATGCGTTTGTAAATTAGCTATTTGTATCACCGATTCAGACAACCAAAAGCCTCTTGATAATAGAAATCGAATTTCGCGTTTGAAGCTCGAAAAAAATGCAATTATATGAACGCTTTATGCGTTGCCTAAGCGCTTAGCGCATCGCCCGAACGCTTAGCGCTTATCACTTCCAACGTGATTACATCGCATTGTTCGTCCGTGCAATTCTCTTTTTACATAAACTTGCACGAGAGCAATGCAAAGGGTAGAAAAAAAGTCTGATATATTCCACTCCACAGGTAAAAATATGTACCAAAATCTGACTTTTAAATCGTCGTAGCACAAAAACTGTTCATAATTTGAGCTTTGCCATGAGGGGTTTTTGATCAGGAGAGCATAAACTAACAAATATCAAAAACTTTGAAAATTATACCTGGACCTTTTTTACCATGTATTTGGTGCGGGGTCCTTTGTTGTATATATGTGACTTCGCTAGTACACAGAGGGTTAATAGTATTTATCTTTTGCAAAATTAAAAATGCTTTTCTTTGGGTGTGAAAATGAACGCGAATTCTGTACGTATAGGTACAGTTTAAAAAAAAACAAATACTGATATAAAATCATGCTTCATAAAAAAGTGTTTGATCTACTCACTGACCAGGATGTTCGGCATGAGAAGGTCTGCTAGTGGATTGAGATGTGCGAATTATGGCTGGAGGGTGAGGTCCTCCATAAAAAGATTCGTAAAATGTACGTTCGCCATTGGGTAAAAAGTCAAACTGCGAACTTAAATCTGTTACAGGAAATAAAAACGGATCAGTTTCAATACTTAAAATATATATTACTTAGAAAGACTTAATATAGCCATGCAATATATGTATTTAGGTGGTTATCTCATATATTGTAACGTAAAGCTTTTGTTACTCACAAATTCTATGAAATATGTTATACGCGCCAAAGCGGTAGAATTATGAGGAAATCAATGTAATAATATAAACTAAAATTATCTTAACCCAATACATTGATTCGCTCTCTCAGACACTTGTTTTGCCGATAGAAATTAGAACTAGTTGTAGGGAGGCAAGAGTTAGGGACCTTCGCTGCCTTTGTCACTCCAATATCCTACACACAGCAAAGATGACGCAACTTGGTCTTCCCCTACTCGCCTAGCTTCTCCATCATTCCCGATAGAAGGAGAGAAAAGAATACTCGGGCGAGAATGACAGAGGCAGCACGATTCCCCTACTGCGCTGCTCCCGTATAAAAAGGCCTTTTTAAAAAGGCTTCGGACCGTGGAAAACACCCACTGTACCTAGTGCAGAATAAAGTTTTAGCCGAGCTATTCTGGGTGCTCTTATTCTAGACAACGGCGCACGTCCCCCTCAGAAATACGCCCTCACCCCTTACCCAACCACTGCCTGCTGGAAAAATACAGCAAGCAATTTCTCACCTCCCTTTCCACCCACCACCTGCTGGTGAAATACAGCAAGCGGGTTTCCTCCCCCTTTCCAACTACCGCCTGCTGGTAAAATATAGCAAGTGGATTCTCACTTGCCCCTTTCCATCTGCCACCTCCCTGGCGGACCGAACGAACGGAACGGATACGCTGCAGCGTATCCTTATAGTATCTACATCGTATCCTCTCCGTATCATGCAAGAAAAACTCATTAAAAAAGAAAAATTAACATTTCACTTGTTGAAATTCGGTATTTTACCAGCAGGCGCTGGGTGGAAAGTTGGAGGCAATCCTTTCGCTGTTTTTACCAGCAGCCCTGGCGGACCGAGCGAACGGAGCGGATACGCTACAGCGTATCCTTATAGTATCCACATCGTATCCTCTCCGTATCATGCAAGAAAAACTCATTTAAAAAGGAAGATGAACATTTCACTTGTTGAAATTCGGATTCTACGTGAAATTTTGCGTTAAAAGGTCACGGAGTAATCGCAATAGTTTTTTCTTGCAACATTAAAAACTTTAAAAAAATATAATACGCTGTAGCGTATCCGCTCCGTTCGCTCGGTCCGCCAGGGCTGCTGGTAAAAACAGCGAAAGGATTGCCTCCAACTTTGCACCCAGAGCCTGCTGGTAAAATACAGCAAGCGGTTTATCACCCTCTTTTTCCACTTCCCGCTGCTCGTAAAATACAGCAAGTGGGTTTCCTCTCCCTTTACAACTAGCGTCTGCTGGTAAAATACAGAAAGTGGATTGCCTCCCACTTTCGACCCGCCGTCTGCTGGTAAAGTACAGCAAGCAACCTCCCACTTCATCACACATTTCCATCACCATTCCCCCCCCCCCCCAATATTCTTCTCCCAGTCTCTCTTCATAGGCCACACTCCACCCCCGATCTCATCCTAAGCCAGTAGCCCCTCCCCCCTATTTTCTAATAAGGTCCGAAGCATCCTAATAGGCCCTATCAAATGTGGATATTATATATGAATTTATTTACAGGATTTACTCTAAGATCAATAGTGTCCATAATAAGGTTTCTGCAAAACTTTTACTCCATTAATTTTTTTGTACAGAAATACACCCGGCGGCATTTTGCCAGAAGAGAAAAAAATTTTACACTAACCATATATGCAGTGTCTCGTCGTCCCGAAATTCGGGATGACTAGTGCAATATTTTTCATAAACTTGGCTAGTCGTCCCGAATTTTCGGATGGGGGCGGGAAGGCACCCCTGTGATTGGCCATAGAAATAATGTTGGTTAAACACCTACCCCTTTTCCAACGTCTCGTGGGGGCGGGAAGGCACCCCTGTGAGTGACCACATAAATAATATTGGTCCAACCTCCCTAATTTTTCGGGACGACTAGACACAGCCAACCATATAAGGTTCCATATAGAAATTTAGGAATGGAA
Source organism: Andricus curvator (assembly GCA_932195095.1). Lineage (NCBI taxonomy): Eukaryota > Metazoa > Arthropoda > Insecta > Hymenoptera > Cynipidae > Andricus > Andricus curvator. Next base: position 7,999 of record CAKNYM010023860.1, read on the forward strand.
GCTTCTAATGTGTCCCCTAAGGGTTTACATTTTTCTTGTATCTCTTTCCTATTCCTTTACACACCCCCACACACTTTCTTGGCGGTGGGAGAGGGACCTAAAGTTTCAGGTGGGTTCCGAACCACCAAGAGCAACAGCTTTAAGTACTTAGAGAACCTTTTTCTCTAGAGGTACAGTTCCCACGACTCTCCGGAGATGAACAACTCCCTTGCTAGGCTAGTGCTCACCGCATGGGCCGCCGAGGCTCTTCCAGAGTACAGAAATACACCCGGGGTCATTTTGACAGAAGATAAAAAAATTGTACACTAACCATATAAGGTCCCATATAGAAATTAACTGTGCAGGATAATAGGATTAATATTGTTAAGCAACGATTTTCTGCTTCAAATTCCGGAAAGAACGCGGATTCTGAAATTAATAAAAAATTCTCTGTTTTGATGTCTAGTTGATGTCTATTTTCAGGATTGTTCCTGGTCAGGAAATTCTAGAAAGTCAGAGAATGTCAGGAAATTTAAAATTGTTCAGGGAATGTCAGGAAAAACCTGACAGAGTCAGGGAATTTTCGATAAACTGAAGTTGAAGTTAATTTTATTATTTTCTTGAAAATTCAAAACTTTTGTTACAAAGTCATTCTTTTTTGTTTAAAATTTAATTGTTTTCTTGAAAATTAATCTTTTTGGGTTGAAAATTTATCTATTTTAGCATTAATTGCAAAATTTTGTATTTAAAATCAAAATTGTGTGGTTAAAAATAATTATTATTTAAAAAATGCATTGTTTTAAATCCTTGTATTGTTCAAAACTTAAATATTCTTTTGGAAATTATTTTTTCTGATTCAAATTTTTTTTTAACTAAAAATTGAACTATTCCATGTTTGGTAGAAAACTGATCTTATTTTATTTTTTGTATTAATTAAATGTTTATAGTCGCATCAACTGCCAGGGTCATTAGCGACTGTACTGTAGGATTACTTATAAACTATAGTGTGTCTATGGGGTCGTATACCATGGTACAGAAGCGAAGCTTTTTGAAAAAATACATCCAGCCTCGCTTCCTGCTTTGGGAATCGAACGCGCGCCAAGCGTGGCTGCCAAGGTTGCAGTGTTGGAACATAAGACAATCACAATACCGTCTGAGCCACGATGACTCACTAAAAACTTCTCTTCTTCAGTTGAAAATTCAACTACACTACCGTCGGAAATTGTCGGTACGAGCAGCGAAAGTAATATATTAAAAATCACTGCTGACTTTGAAACGTCATTACTCGTTCGAAAATGGAGCGAGAAACTTTTTTTTTAAATCGTTAGAAAGTTTATCAAATTGCGCGTCAATTCAGTTTTAATAGAAGTATTTTTGACCTTTTGGAGAGAATATACTGCGTAAGAAGTTTACAAAAAAATTCAAGACTTCAACTTGTGGCATGACCTAGGGAAGTTGTAGTAAAAATCTCAAATCCATACCAACTAGTCTTTCGAGTCTTACCTTTAATTTAAGCCAATAAACCTTAATTAATTTAAACGGGTTCTCGAGATACGACTACAAATGTCCAAGTGTGTCTGTGCCGAATTTCAGTCGCTTTAGCAGCGAGTCTGGCCGTTTACGGTGCTCGCCGACTGAGACTCAATGCAGACACGCTTGGAAATTTACTGTCATATCTTGGGAAACTCTGAATATTTTTGAAGTTTTATTGGCTTAAATTGAAGTTGATCAGTTGTTTTCCTTAAGTATCCTAAGTCACAGCACAAGTAGAAGTTAAGAAAGAAAATCTGAGAAATTCTCGGCGACCACCGCTCTCGCCGACTGAAACTTGACATTTGAGGCTTGAACATTTTTAGTCGTATCTCGAGAACTTGTGAAAATTTTTTAGGTTTCATGGGCTTGAAATGAAGATGAGTCTTCAAAGACTAAGTAGCATGAATTTGAGATTTTTTCTATACAACTTTCCTAGGTCATGCCACAAGTTGGAGTCGAGGAACAAAATTCGAGAATTTATTGCATTTTTTTTAAACTTCTTACGTAGTACATGCTCTCCAAAAGATCAAAAATGACTTCATTAGAGCTCAATTGACGTGAAATTTAATAATCCTAACGGTTTTTTTTTAATATTCTCGCTTCATTTTTGAACGAGTAATCACGTTTCAAAGTCAGCAGTGATTTTTAATAGTACTTTCGCTGATCGTACCCACAATTTCCGACGATAGTGTATTTGATTGAAAAATCCTATAATTTGTTCAAAATTCGTAATTTGTGGTAGAATATTAATTTTCTTGGTGTCTAATTCATCTTTTTGTTGAAAATTTATTTCTTTGGCAGAAACTTTAACTATCAGGTTGATAATTCCTTCGAAAATTCAAGTATACGCCATCTTATCTGAGATCAAAGTCCAAAGCCAGTGGCTTGGCTTCATGTATAAGGGGCGATTCCCTTGACGCCCTCCTTCTAAAAGAAGGCACTTTATTGACACTTTGTTCGTATTTAAAAAAATTAATTTTCGATTCGAAGTTATTCATAAGTATTAGTAACAGTTCATTTATAGCTTGAAATGTTAGAAAATTTCCAAATTTAAAGAACCGTTTTTTTAAGCTTTAAAAAATAATTTGCTATCAATGAGAATAATTTAAAAAAATTATTTATCAGGTTATGATAAAATTAATGAACAAATGTCGTTTCCGGGATTAGGAATGTTTTGCGCATTGAAGTCCAGATTTTTGGTATACAATCTGAGAGAAATAAATTTTGTATTACGATTTATTGAAAATAAATGCTATTTGGCAATTTTTTAAACAATTTTTATAAACAAATTCACAGTTTGACTATTCATCAACAAATAGGCTCAATTTTTTCACGGAATCAACTAAGAATTTTTTTTCGGTGACTGTTTGATTACTTTGCAAATTTACAAGAATTATCAATTATTCAAACCATTTTCATAAACAAATTCAGAGTTTGGCTATTTTTCAACGAACAGGCTCAAGTTTTTCACAGAATTAAATGATAATTTCTTTGCGATGACTCTTTGATACAATGCTTTGCGAACTCCCAAGAATGATTAATTATTTGATCAATTTTTATAAACAAATTCAAAGTTTGGCTATTTTTCAACAAATAGGCTTAATTTGTTTACGAAATCAACTAAGAATGTCTTTCCAATAACTGTTTACTATAATACTTTGCAAAGTCTCAAGAATTATTATTTCCTTAAACAATTTTCATAAAAAAATTCCTAGATCAGCTATTTTTCAACGAATAGGCTCAATTTTTTTACAGAATTAATTAAGAATGGTTCAGACGATGGAGCGTCAGATTTGCATGCAGGAGGACCGGGGTTCGTTCCCTGAGCCAGTACCAATGGCAATTTTTCTATGTACTTCTACCGGGGCTTTGGTGTTGAAAACGACCTTCAGCTGTAGGTCCCCTCAGAAGAGGCTGGTAACGTACCAAGGTAGAACCCATGTCGAGGAGACTAGCCTTGGGGGTCTAAGTCGATTTTGAGAAAAATCGAAAATGAGTCAGCGATCTCCTTGCGCTTGAGGCACCTTTGCAAATTTACAAGAATTATCAATTATTTAAACAATTTTCATAAAAAAATTCAGAGTTTGTCTATTTTTGAACAAATAGGCTAAATTTTTTAGAAGAGAATGAACTAAGAATAGCTTTGCGATGTCTTTTTTCTATGGTACTTTGCAAATCCCCAAGAATGATTAATTATTATTTAAACAATTTTCATAAACAAATTTAGAGTTTGGCTATTTTTCAACGAATAGGCTCTGTTTTTTTACAGAATTAAATGATAGTGTCTTTGCGATGACTCTTTGATATGATGCTTTGAAAGTTCCCAAGAATTAATAATTATTTAAACAATTTTCATAAACAAATTCAGAGTTTGGCTTCTTTCGAATGAATAAGCGTATGCGTTGATTATTTTATTAATATTCATCAACAAATTAATAGTTTGACTATATTTCAACAGGTGCGTTTAAATTTTCTTTCCAGAATCGACTGAAAATGTCTTTTTGATGACTATTTGCTATAATACTTTAGAAATTGACAACTATTATTAATTTTTTAAACAACTAATCGTAATAAAACCTTATTTAATATTTGCTCTCACATTTTATACCAAAACTCTGGACTTCAATAATCTAAACATTTTTAGTCCTGAAAAATAACTTTTATTAATTTGTCTGTTTATAAAGAAATACAGCTTTTTAAAAAATTATTTACAGTCACTAGAAATTATTTCGCTATCACTATCACTAGAAATTATTTCGCACGGGAAGTTCAGGCGCGTGTACTCCGCGAAAAAACATGCTCATTTGTCGTGAATTCAATGCACAGGACTTTGGTCTCCTTATTTCTATTCTCCATTGCGAGCAGGTTGACTTGGTATATTGGGAGATGTGAAGTTATTCCCACTCTATCGGGGGGCGCCAGGGACGACTCTGTATTGGCTAGTAGTAGGCGCGTGAGCCGTGCGTACTCCAGATAAACTCCCCCAAACAAGGAGTTGAAACGGCAGAAGGCCCTGGAAACAAAGGGCCTCACTTTCGCGCAGATGGCTAACAACGCCCTGGTGAGGGTTGCCGTTGTGTCAGGTTATCCTGAAATCTGTCTAACTCTCGAGGAGTTGGACAGACTCAGGGAGAGAATCTCTAAAGAGATTGACGCGTTATCCCGCAATGGGACGCGCCAACAGATTCAACGATATCTTCATCAGGTCGGGGCCATCGTAGTGGAGGCCGCAGGCATCTGGTCGCGAGACTGGATAGAAGAAAGAACTTCAACGTTTAGGCTTGAAGAAGGACTGAACCTGGAGCTGAAGGGGATGAAGTGTCTGAAAAGGCACCGCAGAGCGACCGCACTGATTCCGGGCAACCCGGAGAATTCGACGACCCTTCTGAAGCGCCTGAGCTTCGAGAACCCGGCTCTACGAACCGATTCGTGGAAGGTATATTCCGACAGGCAGGGATCCAGGCTGAAGGGGAGAGGCTGGATTCTAGTAGTTGGTCTTCCCGAATCCTCAATGAGAACCCTTGCGGCTCTGTATTACCGATCCTATTTGGGGGTGGGTAGAGTTACCTTCCGTGTGACCCAACTGGGATCCGCAGGGAGAGCAGAAGCGTTTGGAGGTGCCCCGAATCAGCCTTTCAATGGCTGAGACGGGAATCCCCATATTTCAGATTAATTTGCACCACAGAAAAGGCGCCTCGGTGGTTCTAGTCAGATGGGGCGAATTCCTAGTAAGGAGAATAGCGCCATGAAGTTGCTCACAGGAGGGTGTTCTGTCGCCCCTCCTGTGGTGCATCGTAGTGGACGGCCTTCTTAGTAGGCTAAATAATGAGGGGTACTATACTCAGGGCTATGCGGATGACTTTGTAATCCTAGTCAGGGGGACTCATCTGGAAACGTTAATGGGTCTTACAAGGTCAGCGCTGCGCATCGTAGATCTCTGGTGCGATAGTTCAGGGCTCTCGGTAAATCCGGAAAGGACCAACCTGGTCATTTTCACGAGAAATTATAATGTGCCGAAAGTTGACGCTCCTGTATTCTGTGGCGGGAAGCTGACATTTTCAGATTTCGTTAAATATCTGGGAGTTATCCTAGATAGAAAACTGAACTGGGCCAAGCACCTGGAGACCCAATGCAGGAAGTTTGTCATGACTTTTTGGATGTGCAGGAGAGCCTTTGGGTTGACGTGGGGTTCAGGGCCTAAAATGCTTGCATGGCTCTACTCTGCTGTCCTTAAACCAAGGCTCCTATATGCTGCCGTGGTCTGGTGGCCACGGGCGGAACGTAAAACAATGCAGGACAGGCTGCGACGATTACAAACGCTAGCGTTTAAGGGTTTGACGAGAGCAATGAGGACTACGCCCACAGCGGTGATAGGATTCATGCTCTGTGAAGAACCCCTACATGTTACGATAACTGCAAGGGCGGCACACGTGATGGGCCGCCTGGCAAGAGTAAATATATGGACTCGGGAGACTAGGCACACTAGGCTCCCAAGTGACATCAGCACACTGCCGATTCTAGAAATGAGGCAAGATAAAATAAAAAAACGCTTTAACTTCACCAAAACTTTCCGCGTCTGCATTCTAAGCAGGGATATGTGGAAAGCAAATGGTAACCCGCTTCTACAAGGGGAAATCTGGTATACAGATGGCTCCAGGGGAGAGGGTCGGTGAGGAGCCGGAATCTATGACAGCACAAGTAGGGAGGGGATAGGGATCTCACTTGGGCGACATGCTACTGTCTTTCAGGCCGAGGTCCCCGCCCTCCTTTGATATGCTGAAACATTATTAGAAGAAAACGCTGCCGGCAGGCAGGTTACGATCTGCTCGGACAGCTAAGCGACACAAACTGCAGTAGGAAAACCAGACATAACATCAGAACTGGTTCGGGAATGTATAATGGCATTAAACCAACTTGCAGGAAAAAATAAAGTGGCTCTCATATGGGTCCCTGGTCACACAGGGATGTGGGACTGCTACTGGGACTAGCGTCTTGCTACATCGGGACGGCCATCAAAAACTGGATCCGAATAAAGCACCGGGCTATACGTACAGGATGGACAGAGCCATTGAAACCATGGGTTTACCCAAGAAAGACATAAGGACTGTCGTTCGGATCCTAACTGGGCACAGCCACTTGTACTATCATATGCATAAAATGGAGTATAACCCCACGACAGAGTGCAAGAAATGCGGCAGGGATGATGAAACATCCCTGCATGTATTACCCACATAGAACACTTCTCGAAAAAACCAGGTCCGTCCCAGGGTTTTTCGGGAAAAGCATAGGTCTAAACCTAGGACAGACATGTTTTTTTCGGGAAGTGTGCTATGTGGGTTATGCTAGTGCCCGGCATTAGCTGGGCTTAGGTCAATTGCTGAAAGCCAATAGTTAAGGGTGTGGCACCATAGGCTTTATAGCTTGAGTACCAGGGGAACTTCCAGGGGCTTCCCGCCTGCTTTATAACTAACTAAGAAAAGCTTTCAATCTTTGTGAAACTTTTTAAACATTTGTGAAATATTTTACATCTTTGTGAAATCTTTAAAATCTTTGTAAAATCTCTTTATTATAAGTTAACGTTTATCGAAGATGTTTACACATGTATTTGTCTTGAGTCGTAGTTTACGATGCATGTATTGATTATTTTTATCGCCTTTTAAATCAGTTTGTGCCTTAAATTATTTATTTTCATTCACTGAACTTTTATAACTGAATTCAAAACATAATTTTTTATATAATTTACTATGCATTTATATGTATAATAATTTGTAACAAAAGTTCCGGATATAATGACACATTTTTCAGAATTAAAAGATCTTACATCAGAGCAGATGGGAATATAGGTGTTAATATGAGCCATCATTTTAGATTGTTTTTCCAAAATTGGATGCAAATGTTTAGATTTGCAAAATTATTTAAACTGTAACGTGAGAGGGCCCCATATAAAGCCGAATACAAACAAAAATTATAAAAATAAAAATTAATTTCATGGTATTTTATTGAACTTCATTTTCAAATAGAATAATTACATCCAAAACAAAAAGGCACGCGTTCCGCGCACAAATGAGGTTCTAATTTGATTGAAAATTCATGTACTTTCTTAAATATTAATCTTTTTGGTAGAAAATTAATTTTCGAAATTCGATATTCGTAGAGAGGTATGTACATTTTTCAATTTTTTCCACCATGTTCTACTATACTTCAAAAAATCTCAAAAAATTCATAATAAATACCTGATATGTAAGCAAACTTTGTGAAATATTTGATTATCTGTCAAATTTTGAATTTCGCACCAAAAATTGTTGAAAAAAATTTATTAAATATATTTTTTAGAGATCTTTGATTTGACCCCAGGTTGTCTAAAGTCCGTCAAAAACAATCCGAGATATACGCAAAAAACTGGAAATCCATAAACGTGACCTTGAAAGGTCATGTTCAAGGTTAAGAGGCTGAACATTCCAGGAAAGAATTTTCTTTCTGTAACGTACACATAGGACCAAGTCCGGTTGGATAAGGCTCAAGGGCAATTTTCACATACTTATCCGACTAGGCCCTTCACAATTTTTTATAGATATTTCATTTTCTTGATTGAAAATTTATCTGCTGGGTTGAAAAATTGAACTATTTATTTGAAAATTTATTTTGTTTGGTTGAAAATTGATTTTTTTTAGTTAAGATTTAACTATTCTATTTTTGGATGAAAAATATTTTTTTTTATTTAACTATCTTGTTGAAAATGCATGTTCCTTGTGGTTAAAAATTCATTTTTCTGAACGAAAATTTAATTCTTCATTTATGGTTCAAAATGTATCTTTTTTAGTTGTAAACTCAACTATTTCGAAACTAACAGTTAGTTTTAAACTAACTGCAATATTAAAAATATGTTAAGGGACAACCCCCCCACCCCCCGCAATAAAAAATTCTGGATCCGCCACTGGTCTTACGTAATTTGTGGATGAATCTTTATAAAATTTTGTATGACTTTTGTCACTAAAAGAGTTTAAAATCAATTCAGGACCAAACCATTTTTTTCATTAACATTATTGATCTCCTAGGTGTAAGGTTGTTTTATACCTAAAAGCAAAATTTATAACGGTCAGAAAAAATAAAAAATTGGTCAGGGAAAAGTCAGACAGTCCCGAAATTGGGATTTCGTAGCAAGTCTGATATTTTATCCCGTGACGGTGGATATATGCGCAAAAAAAGTCAAATCTGAAATTTAGGCAGTCTTAGGTAGGAACTGATCCAGTTAATCCCCACGGGGCATATAACATAACTGAGGAGTTTACTTTTAAAAGGCCATATATCCAATTTTGGTTTTTGTTGGGTAATCGAGAAAAACGTTTAACAGCATTTATACTAATGTAGTAATTAGTTTGGTCCTAGACCACGTACCAAATTACCAGATGTTTGGATTCTCATTATTTCATTATCTCATTATCCCATTATCTCATTATCCAGAGACTGGATGCATGCTCTTTTGGTGGCAGAGCAAATGTTTAACTCACTTTTGATATGGGATAGAAAACTTTTTTAGAGGAAACTGATACTTAGGTTGATAGAGCTCATCCTAAAGATACGGGCAACGCAAAAAAACCAAAAATGTTCAAAAGTGGATATTAGGGTGACCAGAAAAAAACACTTTTGGTTTTCTTAGGAGCGAAAGGCAAATAACGATAGTTTATCCGATTGTAGAAGCCAGATTTTTAAAGAATCAATTTTAAACAATATTTAGAGGTGGCCCATCGTCTTTGAAGTTCTTATGTTATTAACATGGGCAAAACCAACTTTTTTTTCATCTAGGATTTTAACCACGAAGTTATCCACTTTTTAATTTGCACTTTTAATAGCTTGTTCTTCAGGTCCTCAGAATCCACATAAAAGCATTTTTTCAATGAAAATTTCATAAAAAATATTATTAACGGTTGCTTGAAAGGCGCTATTTTCACTGTTTTCTACTGTTTTCAAAGCTTAATAACAGCCCTTATAATATATATTTTATACTGAAATTTTAAGAATATGTTCCTCGATTACATTTTTTTAAAAAGCAGATTAGGAAAAATATAAATAAGCCTGATACAATGAAAACAAATCTGAGCGAATTTTTTAAATTTGACAGGTCTACGACTTAAGCTGTTTAATTTTCGGGGCGGAGCGCTCATCAGCTCGGCCATAAAAGTCGATCACAGTGGGTCTTGACACCATAAACTCATAAAGCAGACCCTTTCTCGGCAAGCGTTCTTTAGTCATATTTCCCTTTTTTAGAAAAGTGAATAATAATAATTTAGTGGATGCTAACTAATCCTGTTATAAAGTCACATCGATCAAAAGAGCTGAGGTTGCACCTTTACGATCGACTCTTCACTTACCGAAATTGTCAGGTTTTGCAATGACAAAGTTCAAAGACGATGGGCCACCTCTAAATATTGTTTAAAATTAGGCGAAAAAAATGTGTGTTCTACAATCGCATAAACTACCGTTATTTGCCTTTCGCTCCTAAGAAAACCAAAAGTGTTTTGTTCTGGTCACCCTAGTGGATATATGCCCTTGTGAAAGTAAACTCCTTAACTTTAGTTGAAATGTCTTTGCAAATTAGATTTACCTCTTGATTTTAGTTTTCTCACAATCAACGGACATTTTAAGTCCAAAAACAAAAAATCGAAATTTTTATTTTTGTTTTAATAGAAATCTGTCATTAAAAGTGAGTTTTTATTTTCAAATAAATATAAATCTAGCAAAAAGGGAAGGAAGGCATAATGAAAATCGTGGGAAGGTCTGTTTGTTTTGTGTAAAAAAGAAAAGTTGATGCAAAAATAATAAGTTTATAAAGATGTTCTCAAAGGGAAAGTTGAAGATATGATGTAAACTATCTTTGAATATAGTGCTTCTGACAAACGATTGTCAAAAGCTGTTTGTAGAATATGTTTAAAAAATGCATAATGGTTAAAGAAAGCTAGTTTTCTGGATACTACAGAACTGCCAAATTTATCACAGTCTTATGCGATGAAATTAGATACCAGATCGACTTGTCTGTTACAGTGTGAATATAAAATTTGTTACATTATAAGAGAGCCATTATTCAAAAATTCTACAGAAAGGAATATGTACATCCACTCTTCGAAGCTTCACATTAATCTCACAAGGAAAATTTCACAATTACACGACTTCTACTCGATATAAAAAATTTGAAGTCAATGGTGCAACAATCAATTCCAAAGGAGACAGACATCAAATTATTTCCTCTTTGATGAAAGAAAAAAACGAAAAATGTACGAAAAGTTGCACGATGGCTCTCTTACAACCTGCTGACAAGCGTCTGAAAGTCTCCGTCAAGCCCGAAAATGAAAAAATGGATGAAAAATCAATGATTTCTATAAATGATATGCAGAAGATTCAGACAAGCTTCAACCTGACTGAAAATTCAACTATTGAAAACGTATTGATGATTCGCGTCGCAAGTGCTAATAAGAAAGTAATTTCGCCTAGCTAATTTAAGACAAGAACTTTCTGCCGGTATTCACTGGTGGAGATTTCCTAAAGCTTTGCTTGTCATTCCAGTCAAATGAAGATGACTTGAATTTTCACTGTGATGGCCAGAAATACGGAGAAAGTGTCGCCTCAAAACATTTCGAGATTCTGGGATGAAGAAGCTTATCATTCTTGGCCTTTCACAGTCTTCTCAAGAAAAATACCAAAGTGTGTCTTAGTTATGGTCTGCAATTGATATAAACAAGTTTAAAGGTACCATTCTGCTCGGTGGGTTTCCTGTCACCACTACGTACGCGTCCTCAGGTTGCGGATAGAGGAACGGCCAGTGAGGCTGAACAGCCCCTAAGGTTAGCTGCGAATACAAGAATAAGCAGTCGCGGACAGCCGATAGGAACCAGTCGTGTGTGTGGTGAACTCAGCACTGGTAGAAAATAGGTACACGACAACCATGGCTTGGGAGGACTCACCCATTCGCGTTCATACGCAGTGGGTGGGTTCTGGCAAGCCGAGGTGCTGCGTGTATCCACCTAGAAACTATACCCGAACCAAAACTAAAAATCTTGTAAGGGAAAAATCCTGCTACCCCATTGGACACCGCAGCGATGACACTGCCCGCAAGGGATGTGTGGATTGATTCGCCTGCACAGGGCCAGAGGGGTATTGATGCCAGTAGGCGCGCTGCCTTGCAGGGGGATGTTAGGATACGAGGATGAAACTGTAATGTGTCTGACGACAAGTTGACACGGTCCTTGTCAAAGTCGGAAAGCTCCCATACTTAGACCCAGAGAGGTATGGGGGTTATCACTTCTGGGACGGTGGACTCACCTACGATCGGAATAGGATCCTAACGTGCGGATTATCTTGAAACTACCATGGCTAACTTGCAAAAACAAAAAACTACAGTTAAAGATCTAAGGGTGGGAACTCTAAACGCGCGTAGTCTAAAAACTGGCGGATTTAGCGAACTCATTGAGATAGCAATCAAATACGATACTGACTTAATAGCACTTCAAGAAACCTGCTGGCCGGGCGATTTCGCGTCAATTTCTAAGGATGACTATACTTTTCACTATGGGGGAGCTAAGGGGTTCAGACTGGGAACCGGTTTTCTCATTAATAAACGAATTTCGCAAGCGGTGATCGATATTCAATTCATTAACGATCGGTTATCATATATTGTACTAAAGGGTAATTTCAGCAAACAAGTGTGGATCAACGTGCACTGCCCCACCGAGGACAAAGACGAAGATACTAAGGATCTTTTTTACGAAACAATCGAACAGGTATTTGACAAGTTCTCAACGTATGACGCAAAAATAGTATTGGGAGATTTCAACGCGAAAATTGGAAAAGAACCGATGTATAGGCCTACAATAGGGTCGGAAAGTTTGCATGACGTCAGTAATAATAATGGGACTAGAGTAATAAACTTTGCAGCTTCAAAGAACCTCGTTGTCAAAAGCACATTTTTCAAGCATAAAAATATACATAAGGCCACCTGGACATCACCAGATGGTAACACTCGCAATCAGATTGATCACGTTCTAATTGACAGAAGACGTCATACAAACATTCTCGATATAAGATCGTGCAGGGGAGCGGATTTAAATTCAGACCACTTTCTCGTGATGGTAAAACTAAGATCTAGGCTAGCGTTAAGTAACAAAAGAAGCCGCACAGAGCCAACAGTTCGTTTCAATATAGATAAGTTTAAAACACCAACAGAAATATTAAATTATCAAGTTGAGATCTCTAATAGTTTCGACGTTCTCCAAGAACAGAGAGACGATAACGATAATTACGTGGAGGACTCGGAAACCCTGTGAAGCAATATGAAAAAGGCGATAAAGACATCCGCGAAACTTACTATAGGTTTAAAGAAAGTAACCAAAAGCAAACCATGGTTTGACGAAGAGTGCAAACTTTGGTTTGAAAAACGTCGGAAGGCCAAACTAATTAGTTTACAAAATAAGTGCGATCAAACACATAAGAAGTATCTCGAGATTAGTAAAAGTACAAATAAGCTTTATAGATCCAAGAAAAGCGAGTGCGAAAAGAATAAAATACTAGCAATAGAAACGCATAATAAACAAAATAACCCGCGTGAGATGTACAGGGGAATCAATTTTATAAGGAAAGTCTTTCAAAGTAGAACGGAAGTAATGAGGGACGAAAATGGCAATCTAGTAGCCGATGTGACAGAGAGACTGAATTTATGGAAAAACTATTTCGATAAGTTATTAAATGTACGCGAAGCCCCCGTTGAAGGTAATCTCGGTGAAATCCACACTGTTGATCTATTAATTGATGATCCTACTGATATAGAAATAGAAATGGCCATAAAGAAGTTAAAAAATAACAAAGCCGCGGGCATCGACGACCTACCGTCAGAACTGATAAAAAATGGAGGCCCTTGCCTCACAAGGCAAATTTGTAAATTAATACGCGCAGTTTGGAAAACAGAACGCATGCCGGAGGAATGGAATACCTCTATTATTATTCCTATCTTTAAAAAAGGCGACAAAACGAATTGTAACAATTATCGGGGAATTTCACTTGTGCCTTCATG
>CAKNYM010023868.1:372-12916 GCA_932195095.1 Andricus curvator
GAATGTTGCAAACAATCCACCAGCAATATGGTTGTCATGCCTGAGAGTTTGTCTCGAGACGTTTGCAATGTTGAGAACAATCACACAGTCAGTTTATAAATTTGTCATGCCTGAGAGCCTGTCTGCAGGCTTTTGCAATGTTGCAAACAATCCGTCAGCAATATGGTTGTCATGCCTGAGAGTTTGTCTTGAGACGTTTGCAATGTTGAAAACAGTCACACAGTCAGTTAGTAAGTTTGTCATGCCTGAGAGCCTGTCTGCAGGCGTTCGCAATGTTGCAAACAATCCGCCAGCAATATGTTTGTCATGCTTGATAGCTTGTCTCGAGACGTTCGCAATGTTGAGAACAATCACGCAGTCAGTGTGATTATCAGTGTGACTATTCAAATATGTTTAGCAAATGAGAGACGCTAGTGGAAGTACGGTTCTTCATATGGGAATGTCGGCGAGTCAGAAAATCTGCTTTCCTAATCGCTGAACCAGTGAAATCGACATTGTTTGAAGCAGTATTTTGATTTATCACCCCCACATAACAATCATGCGATGCACAGTACTCGCATGCGTGCGAGGCACGCTGTGCGAGTCATAACGCATGCATGCCGCCATCACCTGTCGTAATGCTGTAATTTGTAGGTAGAGTGCGTGCGAAATGCGTCTCATATCGCCATCACGACGTACTTTGCGTATGACAGCCTGTCTGCGACGCATGCGTGCTTTCATGCTGTAGATAATAAATAATTCCATAATAATGATCTAATTAGATCCTAGATATTTTTTATTCATAAAAATTGGAATATTACAAATTGTATCATGTGAAGAAAATAATAAAAATTATTAGTCCGCCTTTTCATGGAAAAAATGTGAAAAATTCCCAAATACTTTTTCTAACTTTTTCTAATATACAGGGTGTCCATGTATTCAAAAAACATATTTATATTTTCTGATTCCTTGTGAAAAACTGAGTAGAAAATGATCAATAAAAAATTTGATTAAATGCATAATTACCGAGTAATTAGCAATTACAGGTTATCCAATTAAAAAAATGCGTTAGATAGCCGACAGTCCATGTGCCATCGCTAAGTGTGTGTGAGAATACAAGTTCATAACGTATAATTTCCCCTCCGTTTATTTATTTTTTTTTTTTTTTGCAGGTTTTGACTCTTTGGTGCAACTTCACACTTAAACGAGATTCGAAAATTAAAAAGTATCTTTTTCGTAGCAACCAAATTAGAAAACATTGCTCGACGAGTTAATTAAAATGCATGCGTTCTTTGAAATCTGTAGAATCCTCCTGGATTGTTAGCATTCCGCAGAAATCCTTCTAGTTCTGTAGAAATAATTACTTTAACATTTTTGAATTACCCTAAACTCTTTTGAATACATTGAATTATTTAGATTTTCAAGACTTTTAAATACGAAGTTTATAAACTGTCGGTACGGGTAAAAAAAATTGTGGGTACCGGTTTTTGAACCGTACATGAAATTCAAGGAATTCAGGGAATTTACGAAATTTAATAAATTCATGGAACTCAAGGAGTTCATGGAATTCAAAGAATTCACGGAATTCATGGAATTAAAGGAGTTGACGAAATTCACGGAATTCAAAGAATTCGAGGAATTCAGGGAATTCATGGATTTCGCGAAATTCATGGAATTCACGGAACACATGGAATTTATAGATTTCACGGAATTTATGAAATTCACAGAATTCATGAAATGCATGGAATTCAAGAATTGATGGAATTCACGGCATTCCAAGAATTCTCGGAATTCACAAAATTCAAAGAATTCGTGGAATTTACATTGTCGGTACCGGTAAAAAAAATTACCGGTACCAACAATTTTTTTACCGGTTTTTGAACCGTTAATTCAAGGAATTCACTGAATGCACGGAATTCACAGAATTCACAGAATTCAGGGAATTAACGAAATTCAAGGAATTCATGAAATTCACCCCTTCCAACAGCTCGCGTCGGCTGGATGGTGCCCCTGCGACTGGACACAGAATTAATGATGGTCAAACCCCTACCCCTTTCCGACACTTCGTGGGTGCTGGAAGGCACCTCTGTGACTGATCATAGAAATAATGTTGGTCAAACAATTATCCCTTTCCAATATCTCTTGGGGACGCAAGGCACCCCTGTGTCTAGTCGCAGAAATAATGTTGGTCAAAGCCCTATCCATGCATCTCTCTAATTCGTCTTCTGTGATCAATCACAGAAATAAGTTCAGTTTTACTCCTAACATTTTCTAATTTTTTTTGGTCTGTGACGTCAGCTAGCAAGATGGCCGATATTGAGGATCAAACAGTTGAAATAAACACATGGGAGAAAAATAAATTTTTTAATATTTTTGCCGGCAGTTTAAGATCAATCGACAATTTTGTTTACAGGTACCGACAACTTTTTTTTTACCGGTACCGACAATTTTTTTTTACCGGCACCGGTTTTGCATACACAACCTTTCAAATTCTGTAAATTCCTCCGAATTCTCCGAAGTTTGATACAATCATTGCAGTGTTTCTAATTCTTTCACAATTAGTCTAGTTAGTCGACTGCAGCTAGCAGTGAATGAAGATGTACTTGTTAATTAAATCCCGCAGAATTCACACGAATTTTGTAGAATTCTCTTCAAAATGTTTTTTTTTTATTAATTTGAAGAGCTTTGATTACTTTTCAACCTATGAGAATACAGATTAAATTATTTGAAATATAAAGATTTTTAAATTCTCCAAATTCCTCTGAATTCGCTGAATTCTACTAAATCCATCGCAAATTTCGTAAGTCTTACCCAATAAGTCAAGTTAAGACGACGGCCTAGCTACCAGTGAATGAAGATGTACTCGTCTTTTGAATTCCGCAAAGTTGTCACGAATTCTGTGGAATACCTTCTAACGCTTTAGAATTAATTTAAAGAATTTTAAATACTTTTCACACTATGAAAATACGCAATCAACAGTTTAGAATATGTAGAAAAACTCATAAATCCTATAAATTCTTCAGAATTGTTCTGAATTCTAATAAAATCATAGCACTTTTCCTAATTATTTCCCAATTAGTCAAGTTAGGGAGTCGGCGTAGGTACGACTGAAGACAGATGTACCCTTTATTTGAATTACACGCAATTCTGTCAAATTCTGTAGAAATACATTCAATACTTTTAAATGATACAAAACATTTTTAAATACTTTTTAAGCTACGATAATACATATTGCATTATTCGTAATTGAAAGGCTCATAAATTCTACAGATTCCCCTGAATTCTTCAGGATTCTACTTAAACCATAGCACTATTCCTAATTCTTTCCAAATTAGTAGTTCAAAAGTTCTGAATTCACTTGAAGAATTTTTGAAAACTTTGAAGCAATGAGAACAGACATTGAATTCTTCGGAATTTAAAAACATTAAGTCTTGCTTTTTATAACCGGAAATAAGGAACTAGCTTTGATAGACATTTTCAATCGTCTTTTCCCTAAGTTTTTTCAGTAGTTTTTCGACTGGAGAATCCAAAAAAGCGTGTTCTTTTTTGACGGAAGAAGTTTACGACCTTTTAGAAAAGTGTGATATGTTTAAAAATTTACTATCTTGGATTTTATAAGCGAAAGTAAGAAACTTCTTTTGACAGATATTATCAATCATCTTTTTGTCAAGTTTCTTCAGTATTTTTTCGTATGCAGAGTCGAATCAATGGAGCCTAGTTTTGACAGGAGGCACTTACGAGCTTAACAAAAATCGGTTAATATTAAAAATTTACAATATTGCTTTATGTAACCGAAAATAAGGAACTGGCTTTAGTGGACATTTTCAAACGTCTTTTTCCCAAGTATTTTCAGTAGTTTTTCGACTAGAGAGTCCAAACAAGCGTGTTCTTTTTCGACGCGAGAAGTTTACGAGCTTTCAGAGAAGTGTGAATTGTTAAAAAATTTACTACCTTGGTTTTTATAAGCGAAAATAAGGAAGTAGCTTTAACAGACATTATCAATCGTCTTTTTCTCAAGTTTTTTCAGTACTTTTTCGTCTGCCGAATCCAATGAAGAAAGCCTGGTTTTGATGAGAGACACTCACAAGCTTAAAAAAAATTGCTTGGTATTTAACATTTACAATCTTGCTTTCTGTAACCGAAAATAAGGAACTGGCTTTGATACACATTTCTAGTCATCTTTTTCCTAAGTTTTTTCAATAGTTTTTCGACTGGAGAATACAAACAAGCGTGGTTTTTTACGGAAGATGTTTACGAGCTTCTAGAAAAGTGTGAATTGTTTAAAATTTAATATCTTGGTTTTTATAAGCGAAAATAAGGAACTAGCTTTGATAGACCTTTTCAACGATTGAAAATGTCTATCAAAGCTAGTTAGTTCTTTTCGGTTACAAAAACCAAGATTGTAAATTTTAAATACGAAGCCATTTTTTAAGCTCGTGAGTGTCTCCCATCAAAACCAGACTCTCTTCATTGGATTCTACAGACAAAAATTGCGTAAAAGACGATTGTTGATGTCTGTCAAAACTAGTTCCTTATTTTCGCTTATAGAAACCAAGATAGTAAATTTTTAACAATTCACACTTTTCTAGAAGCTCGTAAACATCTCCCGTCAAAAAATAACAAGCTCATTTGGATTCTCCAGTCAAAAAACTACTGAAAATACTTGGGAAAAAGATGATTGAAAATGTCTATCCAAGTCAGTTACTTATTTTCGATTACATAAAGCAATTAAAATTGTAAATTTTAAATACTTAACAATTTTTTTTAAGCTCGTAAGTGCCTCCGTCAAAACCAGGCTCCCTTGATTGGACTCTGCATACGAAAAACTACTGAAAAAACTTGAGAAGAAGACGGTTGATGATGTCTGACAAAGCTAATTCCTTATATTCGCTTATAAAATCCAAGATAGCAAATTTTAAACAGTTCACACTTTTCTAAAAGGTCATGAACTTCTTCCGGAAAAAAAGAAAACGCTTTTTTGAAGTCTCCAGTCGAAAAAATACTGCAAAAACTTGGGGAAAAGACGATTGAAAATGTCTATCAAAGCCAGTTCCTTATTTTCGGTTATAAAAAGCAAGACTCAATGTTTTTAAATTCCAAAGAATTCAATGTTTATCATCATTGCTTCAAAGTTTTTAGAATTTTGGAAAGAATTAGGAATAGTGCTATGGTTTTAGTAAAACCCTGAAGGTCTTGGAAGAGTCGAGATGGGTCAGACAAAAACTGTTGATTTTCTCTGACCCACCTCTCTCTCCGCTCTAGACTTCTCCTAGCGTTAGATAGTACTCGTATTCTGTTAACAATATGCTGCCTGATGGTCAGTAGCTTTGACTTGTTGATTGTGTGATGACGGATCCGCAGTTCGCGCGCGAACTTTCGAACCTTGGCAGTGAAAGTCCTGCCAGATGTTATGTAGTCAATCACACACTGAATGCGGGACGCGTACTGTCTTGCCCAGCCTATCTTTGTGCTAAGTTGATGCATTCGTCTTTTGGTCTTATGATCAACCGTTGGTTTTGTTTTACGGTTTGAATAACCCAAAGTTCCCGCTGCATTGTACACACTACAATTGATAGTCCAGAGGTCTGATTCTTCGCAAAAATCTCCACGAAGCTCATCATCTAATTCAGTCAGATCTTTGGGCTTGTGAGAAACCTGAATGTTGATGTTTCTCCGGGTCTTGAAGGATCGTTCTTCCTCTATTGGATGCCTGTTTGAGGTTGGTCTCAGTGTCGCCTCTCTTTCTCTCTTGCCGGCTTGTTCTGGCTGCGGTTGTGTAGGCGCTCCGCTTATATAACCCCTTTTCCGGAGGTCCTCGGCACGGTTTCGCAGCCGTTTTTGCGGAAAATCCGAGAGCTCTGGGTGTTTCTCGCACCACAGAGCATGCAGTCGCGCCATGTAACCTTTTCATTCAGGGGCCATACTGGTATCATAGCACTCCAGCAGGTCGTCCCTGAGTCGATCCGTCCACTTAAAAGTAATGAGATTCTGCCGTTGTCGGGAGCCCTGCGCGTTCGATTGTTTTGAACCGCATTTCCTACAACTATGTTTGGTGTTGTCATTCTTGCTCCCACGAGCAGCTAAGGAAAAGGGTTCGTCCATCCTTGTAGAGCCCCGCGTGCAAGGATAAGGCTGATACTCTGAGAGGTCGCCCGGTATCCTAGAGTCACCGTTTGAGACACCTCACCCAGGTGCCATTCAGCTTTCGGCACGGTTGTTACGCCTTCGCTTAGGAGTTATTCCTTCAGGACCATCCCTGGACAATTGTCCGCGACGGCTTATTAATTATTGTAACCATATTCAGCAGAAACCCTTGGTGCAGGGACCCTCTATCCGCAACCCGAGGACGCGTTCGGTGGCTTTGTCATAGGCCCTTCGGTTCGATTCCCAAGGAATCAAAACCGAAAAGGAATATATATATATATATATATATATATATATATATATATATTTATATTTATAATATTTTTCCAAATTGAAAAGAAAATTTCTTTCTTACTTTTGTTTAGCTGGAAAATTAACTTCGACAAAAAACACGAGGCAAGAAAACGACGGAGTCAATCGGAGTTATGTGGTTAGAAAAAATATTTTGAACTCTGAAAGTTTGCTCCATGAAAATAGGCTGCGTAAACGCATGACTGTACTATTTTAATATCTTCGACGTATTTTATTTATTTAAAAACTTAATTTTAAACTTTATTGGGCTATCTAAACAGTTCCAATTTATCAAAAATGTTTATTTTGTATTTATATAATATTTTTAAAATTCTTAATTTGAATTTTAAATGAGTTTTTTTAAATGACATTGTTGGTAAAATTATAATTTTTAATTTTCATTTCAAATAGCGCATGAAATACTTTTTAATTTTTATAACTGCAATTTGTAATTTTAATTGCATAAAATTTAGAATTACTGTTCAGAAATTTGTTGAAGTATTTGCAGAAACCCAACTTTAATGTTTAATCGAATTTTCCTAATTTTGAGTACTTATTTTTTGAATACTTTAATACACCTTTAATTTTCTAATCAATTTTAATCAATTTTATAATGATGTTAATACTTATAATACCATAATATAATACCATCTTAATCGTCTGAACATCAACGCCTACTTTTTAAATAAAGAATAAGTATAGTAACACCAATTTACTTAGTTTTAACAAGTTTGACCAATTTTAAGAATTTACACCTCTTTTGATGAAGAAGACAAGGATAAATATTGATAATAATAGCATGTTTCTCTTACACTTTTTTCTTCTATGTAGATGTAATTTTCAAATGAAAATTACATTTATATATTTTATGAATCCTTCTTCACAGTTTAAACTTAATGTGTCTATGTAACTTATATTATGTACTGTGTACTTGGGATTAAATGAAATGACAGTTACCTTGCTACTATTTTTTATTTATTGAATATTTGTTTGTATACATTTTTTCTCACATATTGATTACATATATTTCACACACTTGGCTAGAACTATAAGAACTTAATCATGCTCACGTATGATTTCTTTAAAACCTACGTATGAAAAGTCGAAGCAAATTCTCCTAGTAAAATATAGTTTTTTATATTGCATGAACTGCCTGTATAAGTTTCAGTGATAATCCACTTCATGTTTACTGAAAGCATATCCATACTTGAATTGCATTAAGCACCTGATACATAAACAAATGCGAAAGTTCATTTTCATTAGCTGTGATGTCCCTAATCGGAGTAGGTTTCTGATCCATTCGAAATGATCGATAATATGTTAATCTGCAACATCTTCTTTATCATAGATGCTATTATTCTTAATGTTTATCCTTGTCTTCTTCATCAAAAGAGGTGTAAAATCGTAAAATTGGTCAAACTTGTTAAAATTAGGTAAATTGGTGTTACTATCCCAATGGGAAATTCACAACGGACGCAGTACTGCGCCAGTACCGGCTAGTACTGGCAAGTTACTGGCAGCCAGTGCTGGTGCCTATACTGGCATATCTCTGGGATGATAACGCTATTCTGTACGGGGGTGCCAGTGCTGGACCAGTACTGAATATCGATACTGGCGCAGTACTGCCACAATAGAAAATTCACAATAGGCGCAGTACTGTGCCAGTACTGACTAGTACTCCTGGCGTACGAAAATGCCGGAGTTAATTTAAAGAATGATAAAAAATCATTGAATTGTTTTTAGGACGCATCTAATTTATCCATTCATCATCATACGACTGCATATCGTCCGAATATTATTTATAATTTCAAAATTTAAAATTTCATTCAAACATTTTGTTTAATTTTAGCACCCACTACTGCTATATTCTAACGATATGACAAAAAGGTATATAAAAAATAAATATTAATTGATTGCGAGTATTTTGACTTTGAATAATAATGGTCCTATGTAAAGTAAATACATATATTACATTTTTAAATATTATAGTACAAATAAAATTTCTAACGCTACGGGGTATCGAACCTACATCTATACCTAAATGTATCGCCGAGCAGTCGGGAGTCTTAACCATTGCGCTAAACCTACGAGTTGAAACTCGATGAAAAAAGCCATCCTCATAAGGTACAGCTCAAAAAAGTTAGAACACCAAATTTTAAACTCTTTTTTAATGATCAAATATTTATTATTATACGACGATATGTAAATGTAAAATATACGAACTGTTAACAGGAATATCAATAAAATAATTTTAAAATAAATAATTTAAATCGATTACAATTTTTCTTCGTGTAATATTTCGTTTTTTGGCGTTTTAGACTACTTTACAACTTTCTACAATGACAGGAAATGTAATTTTTTATAAACATTTCAAATTTTTAACGACGGAACTTACAAATTTGATCGTGAACTTTGACAATTTTTTAATAACAAATTTTTTAAAACTTTCGTGTAAGGTTTGATTTTTAGGTGTTTTAGACCATTTTACCATGTTTAAGATTGACATAAAATGTAATTTTTTCTGAACATTTATAATTTTACATAAATATGGAACTTAGAATTTTTTTCTTAAAAAAAAAAAAGGAAAAAAGTTGTTTTCACGACAGTTGTATTATAGTATTTAGACATTTTAGAACACATGAACCATATTTTTAAACGTATTTCAAAATTTTTTCAAATATTTATACTGTCGGCATAGTACTGCGCCGATCGTGGAGCCAGCCGTTAGCCAGTACTTGGCGAATGACCGATTATCTGTACTGGCGACCAGTACTGAGCCAGTGTTGCGACGGTGGTGAACTCCGCCAGAGTAAGGAAAATTCCACCTGTGGCCATTGCCAGCGTTTTTTACTGGGCCCGTAAAGTGCCAGTATTGAACCGACGAATGGCGTAACTCCGTAAGAAACTGGTTGGCCGTCATTCATTAGGCCAGAGTTCTACCAGCACAGGGCCAGCGCTTGTATGCCAGTGTTGGTTTTCCAGCACTCGCGCAGTACTATGCCTGGGTTTCAGCCAGTACTATGCCCTTACTGGTCAGCCAGCTGTAGCTAGCCATTACAGGCGCAGTACTGCGCCCGTTGTTAGAACTGGCCTAAGTCCAAAATTTCCACATGGGATACTTCTTCTTTATTTAAACAGTAGGCGTTGATGTTTAGACGATTAAGATGGTATTATACATATCAATTTGAAAAGAAAACTTTACTTCTATTGTAAATTAACTGGCATTCACATTCTTATAATAATCCCCATCGGGATCATAGTGTTTTGATGATAATATTCACCTGATCCATCTGAATTGGTAGATCAGTACTCACACCAGAACTTATTTAATGTTTCTCCTCTGGACGTGGTTCATACTTTCCCATAGTATATTCATCATTTTTATTTTTTCGTATATCAAAGCAAAATGTTAAAAACGAGTTTTTGTCCGACCCCCCTTGAAAGCGCGCTATTGTGCGACGTTCGCACATGCGCACTCCGCCGCCAGGCAGACATGAGCCTTTACGCCCGCTACATAAAACTTGACGCCCGCTACACATACACTAAACCACGCAAGTGAGAATATAGAGGAAATTTTCTTTATCTATAAAAAAATTGTATCACTGGACCCCGCACAGTCTACCTTCTGCAAAGCACGCTATTTCTCCCTTTCACTTATAATCTAAAATTGCCAAGTACACCAAACATCCTCTATCTGCTTCACATGCTTGTTTTCAAGGAGGGTAGGACAAAAAGTATCGTGTGTATCAAGGACATACGGATATTTTGCCTTCTTTACGCCCTCGATACACAGAGTACTATTCTTTTCCTTATTTCTTTGATGAAGAGTACTACGATGCATTCCAAGTTATTCTGTATGTCTTCAGACAAGATTATTTGTTTTGGAAAGAACCTGAGATATTCATAATTAAAAGAGAAGCCTAAAGTCTGCAAAGGCCTCCGAGGGTCGTCACTAATCCGCTTTAAATTTTACAGAATGTTGATATCATTTATCTTCATGGTATTTATTTTTTTCTGTAATAATAAGTTGGTTTATCTGCAATAGTTGTTTTCTCTGGATTGCGAATCTGAAAATTTTGTCCATTTTTTCCTATCTCCAACAGTTCACTTGATACTTGTAGAAACTGACAGCTTTAATCTTTTCATGGAAAATTTTATATGCATGTAGTTGTAGAGACATACAGTTTCTAAATAAACGTAGTGATAAAACCAATACATAAATTATCCTTCCGTGTCTCAAGAAAAGTCTACCTGGTCTTGTATTGGCACTGTTACAGCCATAAATTCAAGACAAGTCTGTACATCTCCAATGTCTAGCTACTCAGATAGCCAGCGTGATTGTCACGTTAAAGTCACGAGTGATATTTCACGCATGATTTCGGTGTGATCTGCTCATGAAATCACGCACATGAAAAATCAAGCGTGATGTGCAAATGATTTCACAGTGAATTCTCATGTGATATGTATTTGCCACGTCTGAGTCACGCGTTATTTTTCACACGTGAATTCCAGATGACATCATCTTGAATTCGAACGCGGTAAGCGTGTAGTGAAAAGGAAAAATCATACGCAAATGAAAAATCACCGTGATTTGCAAACGATTTCACAGTGAAGTTTCATGTGATATGTATTTGTCACGTCTGAGTCTCGCGTAAATTTTCACGCGTGATTTCCACATGTCTTCATGGTGAGTCGGCCATTGTTATCCGCTCTGACTTCACGCGTGATTTTTTTCATCACGCGTGATTTCCACCTGATTTCACGATGAGAATATTTGGCTATTTGGGATAGTGAGACGGAACCAGACATCATGGTTCTGAAGACATATTGAAGAAATTCAAGACAAAATCAAGACCAAATATTTTCACCCTGGTGGAATATTACTCTTTCTTCCACATCTGCAATATTTTAAAATAATATTGTTATTCGATTGTTGGTAACTCTGGCGGACCGAACGAACGGAGCGGATACGCTACAGCGTATCCTCACAGTATCCACATCGTATCCTTTCCGTGTCATGCAAGAAAAACTCATTAAAAAAGGAAGATGAACATTTCACTTGTTGAAATTCGGATTCTACGTGAAATTTTGCGTTAAAAGATCACGGAGTAATCGCAATAGTTTTTCTTGCAACAATAAAAACTTTAAAAAAATATAATACTTATCGATAACGTGGGCTGAAGGCGACTTCAAACGCATCGTCGACGGATAACGCCTATTAACTGTTACTGAACGACGATGCGTTTGAAGTCGCCTTCAGTGCACGTCATCGATAAGTATTATATTTTTTTAAAGTTTTTAATGTTGCAAGAAAAACTATTGCGATTACTCTGTGACCTTTTCTCTCAAAATTTCACGTAGAATCCGAATTTCAACAAGTGAAATGTTAATCTTTCTTTTTTAATGAATTTTTCTTGCATGATTCGGAGAGGATACGATGTGGATACTATAAGGATACGCTGTAGCGTATCTGTTCCGTTCGTTCGGTCCGCCAGGGAACTTTTTCATTGAAAGACATTATCAAACCAACTACAGTTCTTTCAACATATATTTAAATTATCTCTTTTTTTTGTAGTCAAGCTCTTCCAATGGACTAGAAAGTTATCACAAAATCACGTATTGTATAGCCTCTGCTTATTATCTTACAGTTATTTAGGCAAAATATTGTGCGAGTGTTTTGCCTTTGTCTCCGTGAATGTGGCGCCACGGTCGGGATTAAGAATAATATTATAGTGGGAGTTTTTACATATTACTATCGTAGTTGAGCTGGTTTTATGTGCCATTCAGGATTTGTTGAAATTCCCACAGTGTTTTCAGACAAAAATTTTAATTACATGGTATCAAGTTAGAATTTATTATTATTTATGTGAGAAGTTCTAGGCTCCGGAAGCTACGATCATGGTTCTTTAAAGCAACCAATCCCCACGCAACTGGAACGGGTACGTCATCCGCTTCTGCTCCTTCTGTCCTAGAAGGTAAGCAAGAGCGGGAAATTTACGCGAGATAACATCGGGCAACACTGCTCCTTGGAGTCAGGCCTCTAGCCGCGGATGATCTTCCGCGGCAGACGGGAAGAACAGCCGTTTGCATCCGGTTCGCGATGGAATGAGCCTGACGCTGGCAAGCCGGA
>CAKNYM010023870.1:0-27533 GCA_932195095.1 Andricus curvator
CACAACGACTGACAAAACGACTTTTCTGTAAACACTTGACAATTTCTGAAATGCTGACCTCAGGGCTGCACATTTCATCTCTTATTTTTACATTATAGGAGAAAAATGAAACTCATTATCATAATTGTCAATTTTAACTATAAAAAACTTGGTTTATATCATTTAAAAATTTTACAATATTTAACATTCCCGCGCGATTTTAAGATTTTCCATAGCCGGAAAATCCGAGGTGTGAACGGTCTCGGACAGTTGCCTGCCTGCACCGGGCAGGCAGGCAGAGGTGTGAAAGCACTATAACTGTAACTGTGTTAAATGACCTAACCTCAACCTGACGTGAATGCGCAAGCGCATACGTATTTGTGAAACTTTCAAACGTTTCAGAAACTTTGGTCCCATGAAACGTTTAATTGCTTCAGGAAACTTTCAATGTTTCAATGAAACGTTTCATGGACTCACAACCCTACATGTAGTTTACTATGTAGGCTTTTTTCAGTAGGGGCATGCAAAACATACAATTTGTATCTGGTGACAAATATTAGTATGCGTTATATCTTTTTAGGAGGGTTTCTGTAATCACTGTAAGCTGTTGTTCCTATTTCATGAAGTTTGTCAATAAATTTTCATGCGGAATATAACTTGCATTTTAAGTGTAGGTTTACCTATAAAATAAGGCTGGGAGAAAAAGGAAATTTTCCTTGGAAACTCCCGTGTATAATATACTGGCTGCTATATCGATCGCTTCTTCTTAAAAATTAAAGGAAAACATCGAAGAACATACATAATTAAAATTAATCAAAAACAGCAAAAAAATTTTTGAGTGAGTTTGAACTTTATTCTATCCCTTTTCACTCGTTTCAGATCAAATTCAGAGTTCTTACGCTTTCACATGTAATTTAGAAAAAATGAAATTCTAAAAAAAATTGAAATGAGTAAAAAAGAAAAATATACAAATTTTGAATTCTTACAAAAAAAAAAAGATTTGAATTTAAAACATTTAAAAAGTATGTCAACTTACTTGCTCAAGATTTTACAAATTCATTCATTTTTTGAGTTTCCACTCAAATATTCATGTATATAATTCAATAGGCGACTTAAACCTTCTTGATTTCTGAAATTTCCTCGGCATTTTTCAATCTTCTTAATCAATAATTTAGGATGAACTTTGCTGAGATCCATCAAAGCGTCTGAAATACATCGTTTTCATGCAATTAAAATGAGAAACGTTTCTAAAATTCTATTTCCTAATTCAAAATCAGAAAAAAGAGCCTTCGTTTTCTAAGTTTATCGCTATTTTTTGTTGGTGATTACATAAAAAGATTTTTCAATCAGAAGGCAAAGATAGGTTGAGACAGTGTCTAAATAAAAATACACTGAAAAATTAAAAATATGTTAAAACAGCAAAACTTTAAACCTAGCATCAGTTCCTGGAATTTTCTTTCGGGATCATCCAAATGAATAATAGCAGTAGTGTACAATACATCCACGTGACTTCTACTGAAATCCAGATCGTAGTTTTCTGGTAAAGCTTTCCACACCTCTTTAATGGCATCTACAGCTATGCACCGTACATCATTACATCCATCATCCAATCTTTTTAGTACGACAGGATAAGCTCGATGTATATGCTCATCTGTAATTCTATTTAATATCTTGCCTATGTTCATCACAAGCGAAACTGCCTCTAGAGAATAGAGTCTTGTTTTCTTAGAATGATCGTCCATCAGTGAGACTAAAATGGGTATGATTTGATCAAAAAGTTCTGCAAAACGTTGGTCCATTGCAAACAATTTGATAGGCTTATTTGTCAGTGCTTCCTTTTTGTTTTGATTTGACAATTCAAAACTCACATTGAAATCAGCCAAAATTATGTGCAGTAATGCGCACAGACAACAAACGGATGCTGTCCGTATAGCTTCTGCCGTTCGCCCAGCAGACCATACCAATCCAGGAATTACTATTTTTTCAAGAAGGGAATCGATAAAGTCAGTAAAATCTTTCTCAGATCCATAACTCAAAGATTCATCTCGATGGGAGTGAAAATAATCAGAAAGCAAAATAAATTGCTTCAGTCTCACTTCAGTATCTGCTGTTTGTTTCATAGTTTCTATTAAAATGGGAAGAACCAGATGCAGGTACGGAGTGATAGCAGACTTAGCATGTAGGATACACCCTCGGAAAATGTGAAACTCTGGTGAGTAAACGTTCCATGATTCGCAGCCGTTTTTTAAATCAATTAAAATTACTTGAATGTGGCGGAAAAATAACTCGTTCAAACTCTCCAACCCTTCTATTTTAACTAGTGTTTTTAGTAATTCTTCTGCCTCTTTTTGAATAAGAGCTTCCGTTGTTGTAGACAAAACAGTTAATATTGCTTGGAATACATCGTTTGAGATAATGAAACAATCCTAGAGTATTTTATTGCAATGAATTATGTGATCATTATTATTAAAATGAAAGCACATTCGGTTAATTGACTCACCTCCTTACACACTTGAAGAAGTGACGTGCAACAAAAAAGTATTTGTTTTTGATAAGCAGTTTTTCTACTCTGACAAACATGTTTCTGCTTCAGAAAGTTTCCAAGTTTTTTCAGTTGTGGACTTAATGTTTTTCTAGAGCTACCTTTCAAAATTGAGCCAAAAACTCTCAAGTGACCAGTGGTAAGATTCTCTTCAAGAGATGGGAGAACGAGGTGACAGTAAACATCTGGAGGAACAAAATATCCTATGTACTCTGCCGCTAGTTGCACATTTTCTGTAACTCTTTTATCGTCACCTTTACAGGCTCTACGGGAAGACATTAAATTAAGATAATTGAAGAATTTTAGCATTAAATAAAAATAAATTGTAAATTTCGTTATGGAATTACCGATACATCGGCGGGAGTAGCTTTTCGATATGTTGTGTAACGTTTTCTTCCGCATTCAAAACAAGTACACAAAGCAATTGGGCTGAACGAACTCTTATATCGGCCAACCAATCTCCAAGCTCTGTTCCTATTCCACCAATTAATTTGCACAAATTTTGCTGTACTATTACGCGACATCCTAAATTTGGTCTCTTGACTATAAAAGTATTTCAAACATTGACATATTATACAGAATGATTTTACATCGCGTGAATGATTCGGATTCAGTGGAAAGAAGAACTCACTGTTTTGCGGATAATGTTCAGGATGCTCTGTCAAGAAATCCACTTTATCTTTAAACTTTTCATCGGATTCGTTTTCCTCCATATATTGGAAACCTGCCTTATCCCAAAGTTGCGCAGCCATTTTTCTAGTCTCCCGAATTTCATCGTGAAGGCCAGTCATAACTAAGGGGAGAAGCTTGTGCCACCAACTGTACCTATCTCTCAATTCTAAGAGCCATCGTCCTGCTACATCTACAACAGCTAGAAATAAACAATACCTTTGAATTGAAAATTAAATGGATCTCGAACCACTGAATTTACCTGCTCTAACTGCGGCACTTTGATCAAAAAGTCTTTCTGCCAAAGGAGTAGCGATTTCTTGCATCGACTTGCTATCTCCATACAATAGAACATCCCCTATCGTTATAATAGAGGCGACCCTTACTTTCCAGTGCTGATGTGCAAAGTTACCCAAAATTGGTTTTACGAACCTCGTCGAACCAGAGTAGAAATATCTAGGCACGGTTTTAGCTAGTTCTGATATACACTGACAACTTTCTTTCTTCACATTTGGATAATTATCGGTAACTGTCCTTGTCAAAATCGTTAATAAGTCTTCAAAGTAAGCTGGCAAATGATCTTTGTATATGGGAATGATCATTTTTAAAAGTGCTACGCATTTTAATCTAACTTCTTCTGATTGTTCGATTAATTCCTGACAACCCAAACGCTTTGATAGGATAGGAATGACATAAACTATGTGTTTATCTCTCGGGGGTAAAATATATAAAAACTCTTTCAAGATCTCAAGTGCTATATCTCTACACGCTTCTGATTGATCACTTAAAATTTTAACTACGGGTTTGTGCACAGTTTCCCATACTTCTAGAAGTTCTGGGGGCTCTATGGGCGATTTCCCCTCAAATGTCTTTTTTAAAATATCCTCGAGAGCGTGTTTCCTTTGAAACTTATTTTCAGCTTTTAAAAGCAGACAAGTTCTGCTGAACTGAAGATCTTCTAGGGCTGACATTTTCCAATAATTATTTTTGAGTTAAAAAACTAAAATCTTCATTTATTGGTCATTTTCTATACCAACAAGGGATTACTTTACTTCACTGGCATGTCTCACAAATGATTATGCCATGTAAACAAACATATTTGCGCGTCGCTATGGCATCGGACAGTGTTGCCAGATCCCTGCTTAAGCGAGTCGCAGGTTGGGTATCCCCGAGTCGCACGAAAATCGCGCACGCTCGAATAGCCCAAAATCGCGCACTTTCGGCTTGAAGTAGCCCAAAGTAGCGACTTTCACAATTTCGTTTCGAGAAAAGGGGGCCGGTGTGGTTTGAGAACCAGCTACGTGGTGAAGCTGCCTTCTTAGCTCGGTACCTCCAGTGGGACTCCGATACCGTATCGAAAGTCGAAAATTGAACGGACCTCTTTTTCTAACGTGTCGAGATAGAAAGAGAGGTTCGTTCGATGTTCGTCTTCGAAAAAGCATCGGAGTCCCACGGCTCATGGACAGGGTTGGTCAGTTACGCGTAACTCTAGTATTTTCTACGTATAATACGTTTTTGACGTAATATACGTCAAAAACAGTAGAAAACAGTAGAAAACCGTAGAAAACTCCTGTAAGTTACGTTTTCAAGATGACCGACTTGTAAAATCAGTGTTGACAAGTACATAACCTCACTTTTGAAATATAACAATTATTAATAATTCTCTTGAATGCGTTGTAGTAATTGAAAATAATAATTATGCCTGGGCATAATGAATGGAAGAAGGAAGGACAGAAAACTTTCGTAAAATGTCTTTTCTACGATAAGATGTTAAAAAATACTAGTTTAAAATGTCTACAAAGCCACAGGTATGTAAATAATTGTTGATTCTTTCGGTAATAGTTATTATGGATTATATTGAACAATATGATATATGTAATTATGCAGGTTCTCTCTAATTATAACCTCAAACTGCTTGAACATTTATTCAAATTCAAAGAATTTTAAAATATTGGCATTTGACGCGAGATTCAAGAGCGAACGCGGCGACCACGACCTACAACAAAAATAGGTTATGAGAAGTATTTTTCGATATTGACGCATGCACACTGAAAGTTGCCATTCGGACGTAATATACGTAAAATCACGTAGAAAACTAGAGAGGTAATATACGTGGTAATATACGCGTAGAAAACCACGTATAATACGTGAAGTATTATATGTTACCAACCCTGCTCATGGATGGAAAGCATGCTCAACAGTGTAATGGCCGACGTTGCGATTGCGATTGCTGTTGGCGTTAACGTCTCGACTAATATCAGAGCACAGGAGCCGACGTTGGCAGCTGCGATTGCAAAATAGCCCATTTCGCGGGTCTCTCGCACTTAAGTAGCCCAAATTGCGACTTGTCGCAAATCACCAATTTCAGTCGCGCACAGAGCCTCTGAAGTAGCTCAATTTGCGATTAATCGCGCGATCTGGCAACACTGGCATCGGAACATTTTGTTAGGGCTGTTTCATGTGATTGCATCGGTCTACCCGGTAGAGATCCTCAAGGTCCAGTCCCATACTCCCACGTGGGCAGAAAACGTCGGCGTAAAGCAGAAACTTATGAAAGTAAAAGAGACAAATAGATCTGCCCATCTCTTTCACTCTCATAAGTTTCTACTTTACGCCGAAGTTTACACGTTTACTGCCAACATGGGACTGCACCTTCATGGTTGACTCCCATGGGGTTCGTTCAGGTTTCTCACCGAGTGCACTCGGGTGCACTCGGAACCGTTCAGCGACGCTAGGTGAGTGGGCGGATCGAGCCGGGTGAACCGTTCAGAAATCACCAGAGTGACGGGTGGGGGTCACTCGATGGGTGACTTTTTCGCCCGTTGAAAAAAGGTAGGTGGATGCGAGTGAACACTGAAATTGCCGGGAAGAATTAGCGGGAAGTTGGAAACTTGGGCATATTTGAAATGAAACTTGTATAAAACCCGCGGTAAAAAGCAGAGTGAATTGTGAAGAGTGTAAATAAGTATACGGATATGGATTGCGCGCCCGGGAAACACCTCGTTATTTTGGGAGAAGACCAAAATCCCATAGTAGCAAATCCTATTATTCTAACTGGCGTTTCCCTTGGGCCTCGAACTTTCATCGAAATTTCCATCACAATTCCAATTTCCACCTCATAATCACTATCTTCATCATCACTTTCTAAGATTGTTGTAAACATCATCGTTCGATGTAATTATGGTGCATTTATACCTCTGTCCTTCTGACCGGTGCAGGCAGAAAAGTCATGAGAGTAAAAGAGATAGAGACTACTTTGTGTTTAAATTTCCGCTCTCTATCTCTTTCAATCTCATGGACTTTCTGCCCGCACCGGTCGGACGGACAGGTATGAATGCACCATTACAGCAATAATAATTTTCTTTTGCTGCCTCTCCATTATCATATAATGAAGGGGCATAAAACATATTATGTTGTTATATGTGAACATAACATGACAATTTTTATATTCGCGCCAAACCCTTTCACACGCACCCGTTCAAAGAACATGGCACTTCGTGGTTCACTTTCGTAAACCACGCCCCTTTTATAGTTTCACCCGACGAGTGCACTTTGTGAGAAACCTGAACGCTACCATGGCAGATGAAAGCAGTGGATGAAAGCGGAAACTCATTAGAGTGAAAGAGACGGATAGATCTATTTGTCTCTTTCGCGCTCATGAGTTTCTGCTTTCATCCACTGCTTTCATCTGCCATGGGAGTCCACCATGTAGCGTTCAGGTTTCTCACCAAGTGCACTCGGCAAAATTGGACACAAAATACACTCTATCTCTTTTACTCTTACAACTTTTCTGCCTGCCCGGCTGCCCCAGGCAGGCAGGCAGAGGTGTGAAAGCACCATAAAGTTTCATGAAACTTTTACCAAATGAAAAGTTTCATGAAACTTTGGAAACGTTTCAAAGTTTTCAAAGGTTGAAACATTAAGGCGGGAAAATTCAAAATATGAAAAATACTTTTAAGTAATAAATATAAACATTTAATAGTATTCTTTGTGTTCCAAAGGAAATCGTTTCAACTAATTTCAATTATAAATCACGTATTAATTGTTAATAACACGTAATTTTTTAAATATTTTATTTGAAAAATGAGTTTAATAAAAAGAAAATGAATTTCGTATTTAATACATATTTAATTTTTAGAAAGTTTTATTTTTAAAACGATTTCCTTAAAAATGTAGAAACTTCAAATGGAAATGAATAAAATAACATTCTGCTATTTCATTAAACTATCAGGCTTATTTTTGTAAATTGTTTTCTTTCAAAAACATGCTTTAATTTTTATCAGTGCTATATCTCTGAATACTTTAAATAAATATTTGATATAGAAATACATATTTGTATAAAGGCTCATTTACACCTCTGTTAGAAAAACTCTCTTCGTCTCACTCTACCACATGAATATGCCATGCATTGATCTCACTCTAGATTTTCCACCAAACCGGAAAATCTTCACGAACAGAAAAAAATCTAGAATGAGATAAATGCATGGCATCGTCACATGGTAGAGTGTAAGGAAGATATATTTTCCGCCTGTATGCAAACGAGGTGTAAATGGACCATAAGAAAGTTTAAATCTAGTTTGAACGTTTGGTTCCGTTAGGGGCCATTGACGCAATACGTGATACATTTTTCACGAACTTTTAACACCCCCCCCCCCCGTGTTGCTTTTTCTATTTTTCTTAACACAGAGAATGATACTTTGATAGAC
Organism: Andricus curvator; assembly: GCA_932195095.1. Lineage (NCBI taxonomy): Eukaryota > Metazoa > Arthropoda > Insecta > Hymenoptera > Cynipidae > Andricus > Andricus curvator. The sequence continues at coordinate 7,897 of CAKNYM010023870.1, forward strand.
CCCTACCCTCCCCTAAACGTATCACGTATTTTGTGAATGACCCCCTTAAAGCGAAGCGCTTTATTTATAGACATAAGTAGACAGAATAACTGCACAAAATAATGTTTGACCGAAAACACTATGGGAAATTAGGTATATCCGAAAATTTTTGTGGTTTTAAACAAAAATCTTGGGATAATCGCTATCAGTGTCTCTTGCGTCGCCATTTTGTTTCTTCGAATTCATTCATATCAATTATGGCAGGTATCGATTGCACTTAACTCGATTAAACCAAAGATCATTTGAAACAATGCAATTAAATGTGATTATATTCTTTGTGAGATCTACAAGAATCATTATCATTGGCAGAGGTTGACGCTCATTAACGACATTTTTTTAAACTTATCATGACATTCAATTCTTTTGGTACAGTCGAGTATCGGTGCAATCGAATACTTACTATCGATTGGATTTTTCGAATGCACAACTGGGAGCGAGTGAGTGAATCAGTAAGCGACAATCTTAGATGAAAATGGCGCTGGAGACAAGCAGAGACGACGAGATGCTGTCAGAGCTTTTCCGAAGATTCTTGATTGAAATCACAACAAATTTCGGATATTCCTAATTTTCCATAGTGCTTTCCAGTATTTTCAGTAAATAAACGTCATTGCGTGCTCAGTTACTTTTTCAGTAAACGTTTTTTATTGTGAATATGGAAATTGATCAAAGTTACGCTTCTTATGGCTTTTCATCATTCAGTTCAGCTTAGTGCAATTTCTATTTCATAGTTTATTATTTTTACCATAAAAAAAAGGAATTTTATAAAGTACTCATTATATTAATTACAAATGAGAGTTGGGCGAATGGAATATTCAAAATTTGGAATATTTAGATGTCATAATGTGCAGCAATAATGTACGTAATGTCCGAAAGTCAGAAAGGCTTTCTGAGTTATGAAATTTCCCTATTTCTAGGTTTTTAGTAATCGTCTTCGCTGGATTCAACAGCAATCAATAGGATTACTGCAATTTAAAATGCTTTGAAGATAGCAATAAATTATTATGACGAGAATATATATTTTTTTAATTCGTTTCGGAAAGGATCGAAACGATATCTCTTTCCGAAATCTTTCCGACGCGGTTTTTCCAAACCTTTCCGTTTCTTCCGGTAGGGATATATAAATGGACCGATAAGGCTGTGGGAGAACGGTAATGGGGTTTAGAGAGAGAGAAAACATTTGAAAGGTAGATCTGCCTTTTTCTATTCCAGGACCTTTACACGGTCCTGTGCTTCATCAAGCTCCACCCATCGAAAATCCTCTCGACCAATCAGTTTTATCTAGAAAGAGACAGGTCTACCCATTTGGATCATGGGTCTACCTCTCAAATGTTTTCTCACTCCGTAAAGCCCCTTTCAGTGCTCCCCACCATTGGATCATGCTCACCACAGCGTTAATGGCCCATTTCTATTTATGTCGATGGGGCAGGCATGCTCATAACACAGCCCCACAAAAAAAAGTAGGTTGTCCGACGGACAAGAGTAGTCACATCCTATGGATTTTGGGTCGCTGAATCCGAATCCGAACACAGAATTCCAAAATTAGCTGTTGTGCACTTCCTAACCTCAAAAAATTTGTTTTTTGTGCTGTTTTTTTGATGATAGAAAACATGTTATCGAATAATACAAGCTTGTTCAGAAATTCTGACAGAGAATAAACATTTAGCGGTTCGAAGTACATAGAAATTGTCTATTTCCGTCCGCTTGACTAAATTTTTTGTGGGGGGGGGGATTGTACAGAGACGCTTTTTTTGTTTTCGCTAATACTATTTCTATGGAGAGACAAAGAAACATCGACCATCACCAGGTATACATTCGAGTGCCCTGGGTAAACGGATTCCCACCATGAAATACCTGCATTTTCGGTGTTTTTAGAGGTTATGAAGAAAATGCGTCGTAATTTGGTAATTCGATGCCTGGATATAAATGCAAAAGCGTAAAAAATAAGAAAGACGACTTGTCTGGTCTACCCAAACTTTTTCTTTCGTCAAAGCAGTGAGGTCTCTGTGCAATCCCCCCCCCCCCCCATAAAAAATTTAGTCAAGCGGACGAAAATAGACAATTTCTATGTACTTCCAACCGCTAAATGTTTATTCTCTGTGAGAATTTCTGAACAAGCTTGTATAAAATTCGATAACATGTTTTCTCTCACCAAAAAATCAACACGAAAACAAATTTTTTGAGGTTAGGAAGTGCACAACAGCTAATTTTGGAATTCTGAGTTCGGAATCGGATTCAGCGACACGAAATCCACAGGATGTGCCTACTCTGGTTTGGCGAAACATCAAATTTTTTTCGGCAAGGTTTTACGGTATTGTTATCTGTGCCGCTCCTCCCCCACCGCAAAGTATTGGGCCCAGCGGACCAAAGAAAACCATTTCTATGTATTTTTCACCGCAGAATCCGAATTTGTGATCGAAATTTAAAAAAAAAAACACGGGTTTTTTACATCTTTTTGAATGCAAAAATAGCACACAAAAAACTATGTTTTTTGACGTTAGAAAAAAATGTGAGGGTGATGGCGGAATTCTGACCTTGGATTCGGATTCAGCGCCCCAAAATCCACAGGATGTGACTACTCTTGTCCGTCGGACAACCTACTTTTTTTTGTGGGGCTGTGTAATCTAAGAATACAAGGTCTAGCCACGCGCAACCAAAAAAGAGTTAACCAATAGGAAGAACTCAGCCACAGGCGGCCATATTTTATAAGTTAGCGCACGAGAATGTAGTATATTTGAAGGGACGTAAATGTCATGAGAGGAGATTTCAAGTAAAAGATAAAGTAATTGTACAATTTATAAATCAATTAAAATATCTTGAAAATAATCTAATAGATAATATAAAATATTAAAAAATATATCACTTATTATCCTTGTAATGTAGAAGAAATATGGATACCATAACCTCTCAATGCACATGAAAAATTGTACCTTTTAACGCAAATAAAATCAAGTACCATTGCCTGAAAAGAAAAAAGAAGTTTGTTTTGGGTCTTAAAGCACAAATAAATAAATACAAAATATCGATATCATAGTCTGTATTATCATAATATCAGTTTTTATAATTCGTATATACATGCACGTAAATGCTAAAAACCTCTCACTGTACACAGAGAAACATATTCACACCTTATATTCGTATGAAATAATGAATTTATAATATATAATAATTAAATAAAGATACAAGTTTTGCAACGTATAATTTAAAATGATATAAGCATATGACACGAAATTCTACAGTTGTAATTTCATGAAGGATATTTCAAGTATTTTGGAAGATTTTTTTACTTTTCCCTTACAAAAAAGTATGATAGGTAAATCATTATAGGCCTACGATGCTTTTACTATAATTTTTTCGCGATTATAGGAATAATTATAGAAAAAATTATAGGAAAAATTATATAAATAATTATCGAAAAAAGTATAGGAAAATAATTCTAGACATGAATAATTTAAAAATATTGAAATAATTATCGCCAAAAATAGAAGAAAATATAAATGAATAATATATTCTGAACAATTCGCACAAAATTACATAAAGAATTGACATATTGAAAGAAGTTTTGTCAATTGTTCACGTAATACTGTGTAAGTATTTCAAAATAAATCATTAATTTATACTTCGACATTTTGAACTAATTATTTCAATATCTTTATATCATTCATTCCTGTAATTATTTCCCTATAATTTTTCCTAAGATTTTTTCTATAATCATTCCTGAAACTTTTCCTATAATAGCGAAAAATTATAGGAAATTCATTATATGAAAATCATCATAGGCTTATGCGTCATGATTTTCCGATCATACTTAAGGGTTATGCTATTTCACGTTAAAACTGTATCAATTGTGTGAGTATTACAATGTTTGCAGTTGACACCAATTCACAAAGCAGACTTCATGATAAGAAGAGAATAATTGAGAAAAATTCTGAATCTAAATGTCCATGAATAGGCGATTTTTTCGCGAGCTTGGTAACTTCATTGCTTGGAAAATTCGTCTTTTTGGTTCAAAATTCAACTAGTTTACTTAAAGATTCACTATTCCAGTTGAAAATTCATCTTTTTTGTTGAAAAATTATATTATACTTGAAAATTTATATCTTTGTTCCAAAGTGCAATTACTTTTTGGAACATTTTTTTTTGTCAACTATTCCTTTTTTGGTTGAAGTATGATATTTTGAATAGAGAAATTGTTTTCGTAGAGGAAAATTGATATTCTTGGTTTAAAATTCCATTATTTAAGTTGGAGATTCATAATTTTAGGAATCAGAGATATAATACACGGAAAATATGTGAAAAAATTAGACATTATACGTGCAATCTGGAAATTGACTTAGTAGGTTATGTTTACAATTACAGCTACTTCGTACACTTATTAAAGTACACTTACCAATATGTATAATACAACTTTATAATACACCAAAATATTCATCTTTGCCGGATGGCCACGTTATATTCACTTTAGTAGTCTCACTTTCAAACTTGTATTTTCGATAAAAACTCCACTCCAATTTACGCAAAGTTGATCTTAACGCGTTGCACTTGCACAAAAGGATAGCGTCAGCAGTGTCCGCATCTTTCACGTCATTTGAATATTGAGAATTTTCGCAGGTATTGACATTGATTTACAATATAGCCATAATTCATGATTTCGAATCTTTTGAGTGAAGACCGAGACGCTAACGGTTGCTATGGTAACAAAATGGCGGCCGGTGGCTGAACGCGCGAGTGGTGACGAAACTGGGCCGTGTATTCTTAGATCATGGGCTAGACCGTGTATTCTTAGAATCTAAGAATACACGGTCTAGCCTAAGACTTAGATCATGGGCAGGCTGCCTTCCACTGCCGGCAAGATGAGGTATGACGGTGGACTCCCATGGCAGATGACGGCACCTTGCACTGTAAAAAACGTCCTCGAAATTTCAGATATTCTAGAATTTTTAAGGAAAAACCTTATTTAATCGACTTCTTCCAGACCATTTATTAAAATTATTGTACACAAAAATGACGTTTCGGAATCATACCGATTCCCTCATCAGATTATCTTTAATATTTCGCAGATAGTCGGTTAATATTTTAAAATATAAATAGTAGGTGAAATCGGGCATCTATAGAATCTATAGAGGTGACAGAGTATGCACCCTCCGTCTCCATCTTGAGGTATGAGCATTCGTATATAACCATCTGCGAAATATTAAAGATAATCTGATGAGGGAATCGGTATGATTCCGAAACGTCATTTTTGTGTACAATAATTTTAATAAATGGTCTGGAAGAAGTCGATTAAATAAGGTTTTTCCTTAAAAATTCTAAATTGTTATTCCCAGACGTTAAATCAAGAATATTTACATCACGAAAATTCTTTTCATATTCAGATATTCTGTTGTGGTAAAATTGCACTGATGCATAAAATAGGCCGCGGCAGGGCATGTTATTTCACGTCAGTTGCTGAAAATTACACCGTCGGTCGCACAGGGGTGAAGCACAATGCAAATATTTGGGAACTAAACTACGCTCGTCGTTGAGCGACTGCCAAAATAGTTGATCAATTATTCCAGCAGTTTTGCATGGAAACTTTTGGAGGCAAATTCAAATTGCTTATATATATATACCATTAAACCATTTCCCTTTCAGGGTAGGCGTGACACTACCCGATTCGGGTAGTGTTTCTAGGTTTTTCTTGTAGTTATAAATAACTACAAGTGTGGGCTCACCACACCCACGATGTGCCAACAGCACTCATGTCAGTATTCTTGAATGGTCACCCATCCAAGTACTAACCGCGTCCAACGCTGCTTAACTTCAGTGATCTGACGAGAACTGGGGTTTTCAGCGCGGTATGGCCGTTGGCTTAATATTCTTTATATTTCTTTCCTAATCAAAATAATGAAATAACAGGATTTTTTTCAACAAACACATACATTATTAAAAAATCACTTGTAGTGACATTTTTTATTTTCTTTAGAAATCTCGCTTCTCAAAAAAGGTCAAAAATAATTTTTAACGAAGTATGTGTTCGTAAAAAAGTTTTCCTATTATTTCATTATTTTCATCCAGAAAGAAGTCAAGTGGTTGAAAAAAGTTTACAATAATACATAAAGATACTTAAATAAAAATATTTCTGTTATAAACAATCAAGCAATATTTTAATACAAGTATTTCAAAATAATGAACCAATTTAAATTCTGAAATAATTTATTATGAAACTTAGATCGTGACAACAGATATAAATATCAAACATTTTTGTCATATAAGAAATTCATCCATCCTTACTGCGCCTGATTGCCTGTGTTGTAAAAAATCGAACTTGCCTAATCCACTTCCATACGTTCATGGCATGAAACAAGTTTTAATCTCAATTTCAAATATTCAGAAATATTTGAAGGTAATAACTAAAAAGTTTTAAAAAGTCCCTGCGAAATGCTTTTTTAAGGGATTCAGTGATAATTTAACAAATACTTTTTCAGAGTCAAAACAAATGGAAATTTTAACTAAGCATATTTAAGGATGCTCTATAAAATTATAAAATTAATATTAAGGATGCCTTATAAAATTGAGGAACATAGCCACATTGCATTGTTAAATATATGAAAATTTTGAAGAGAATCTATAAGTGGCTTGAAAACGTAGATCAACATGTAATTGTTGCTTTAAAATACATGTGAATTGTAATTTATTCGTTCCTAAAAGATTCACTACAATATTCTATTACTGGGAGTTTTACTAAAATATATAAGTTTTATAGAAATTAAAATTTTACAAAAGAAATTGATAATAAGCTTGTTGTTTAATAATTCGGTAGGATATTTTCAATGAAACTCCCAAAAACAGAATTGTAAAAAATCTTTTTAAGGACAAAATAAGTATTGAATGTTTTAAATTGGCTAATATTGTACTGAAAAAAACTACTTCATTTTGAATATTCCTGAGTTTATTACCCAGGAAAATTAAAAAAACGGTTAAAATATAATATAATTTCGAACAATGAAAATAAATACATTTTTTGCATGTTCAACATTCAAAATATATTTTCCTCGGTTTAAAAAAAGTGTTCATCGTAGTTTTAATTGTCTGAAGCTCAAAAATCAACATTGTAGAAAATGATTTCTAAAATTTAAAAATAGTTATTTAGAGTTTTATGTTTTTGCTTCTTTTTGGGTAAAAAAGTTGAAATTCTTATTTAATCCTAATGTTGTAAGGCTCATTTTATTCCTAGCAGTAATCTGTAAATATCTCTTTGGTACATTTTTATTTTCTTTCAAATTATTTAGGAATTATACAATATTGTTATCTTCATAACTAATATTTTACTTAAATACAGCTTTTTAATAAAAACATATCGAAGAGATTTTAGAGAATCTTTCAATGAATAAAATGATTCCTACAACATTATGATTATGTCAGAAATGCAACTTCTATTTAAAGAGTTTAATTAACAATGGGAATATGTCCCCTGATTTTTTAAATCATTTTTAACAATGCTCATTGTTGAACTTGAGCAAATCTGTAGTTTTCTTAGAGTGATAGTCTGGAATCAAAGAAGTAATGACTTTTGTATAATAGTACGTAACAATGCGTTATAAATTATTTTCAAATAACAAATTTAGGTTTTTAAAATTTTTATCAAATTACCGATTTACTACTATGGAACCAGGTTAGAGGTTGAGTTAGAAGTTGGAAAGTTAGAAGTTGAGTTCTGAATTTTGGGATATTTGGAGTCGACTTTAAAAAAATGTATTTTCCAGACTTGCATTTTTCCCTGCTAGTTTATTATCGTCTGTCCAACAAGCATATTCTGATTCTTCATCGACGTGACCTATGATGTATTTACAACAGGCTAGAACTTGACCAAAAAAAAGTTTTTTGGATGAACGAAATATACATTCTTTCGGAGAGGGGCTATACATAAACTAGTTAAAAAAACGTTTGACAGATAGATTCAGAACGTCAACAACATCGTCGCCGTGAAACCAAATTCAAATAGAGGGAACTAAACTATGATGATCGTTGAGCAACAATATGAAAATTGAAAACAGTTCCTTAATTTATTGCGGTAGTTTTGCCGTTTGCATGCTCATGATTCTCCCCGGCCATTGGACGCTTCACCCCCGTGGTCGGTCGCAGGAAATAAAAGGACCCTGCACTAGCGTGGTAATTTTCCGCCGACTGTCGTTGTAATCTTACGGACTAAAGTAGAAGATTTCCACGGTACCAATTGGTCTCTAGATGGGTATGTTATGGTCGGCATTTTAAAATTCCCAACAGAGTGGGATTTTACCTTCCGTTACGGAAAGTTACCACATTCGTGCAGGGTTCTTTTATTTCCCACGCCTGACGATGTAAAATTTCGTTGATTTTTTTTACAGTGCAGTAAATGAAAGCGGAAACTCATGAGAGTGAAAGCGACGGATAGATCTATTTGTCTCTTTCACTCTGATGAGTTTCTGCTTACATGCGCCATGGGAGTCCACCATTAAGGTGCAGTCCCATGAGGGCAAAACACGACGGCGTAAAGCAGAAACCATGATCCAATTCACACCAGGTCTAGCCACGCGCAAGTAAAAAAAATTGCAGCCAATCAGCAACGATACCAGCTACACCGCCATATTGAATAAATGTACAGCTGGCGGCTGTGTTGAATGGTAACCAACATGGCCGCGGAGCTGGTATGCGCGATTTGGACGAAAATGGGACGTTGTTTGGCTAGACCATGAGTGAATTGGATCATGGCAGAAACTCATGGGTGCGTTCCAGGCGACCACCCGGGTGAATTGGTGGGTGAAGTAAAGAAGTGGGCGTAGTTTACTAGGGTGAAGTGGAAGGAGCACGGTAGAATGAACGGCTTCGAGTGTGCGCCGGGTGTATGTTTAGACTTAGATGTTTGGCGCATAAGCGCGTAATGTTTGGGGAACGATAATTGAGGCTATATTACACAAAAGTTTACAAAAATGCAAGAGCATTTTTGTAAACACGACTGTTTTGTAGAAAAACCGGCTTTTTTGCTTGAAAATTCAACAATTTGGTGGACAATATTTTCCTTTCTTGACTGAAAAATCTTTCTTGGCTGAAAATTCATGTTTTTGTTTGAAAATTAATTTTTAAAACTGAAAATTTTAGAATTTAAATTGCCTCTATTACTTGATTGAAAGTTTAACTGCTTTTTTTTAAATTCAATTTTTTATTAAAGATTTATCTCTTTGGTTGAAAATTTAACTATTTAATTTGATATTTTAGTTGTTAGGCCCCTTTGTGACGCACGGCTTGAATTGTTTTTAAACAAAATTCGTCTTTGTAGGTTTAAAATACAACTATATTTTTTGGTGCCAGTTTGAATAAATATTATGAAATTTAACACGTGCAGTCTTGAAATTCGAAATTTTTTATTTGAACTCTTCCAAATAGAAGTTGTCAACTGATACCATTACGGAAACCTAAAATTGATGTATATATATTTCCCATTGATTTATAATTGTTTCATAATGTTTAAAGCTTGAAATTTTCAGATTGTTTAGTTTGAGCGATAAATAACTTTCGAGATTGTTTAACTTTATAAGTTTTTCTTTTAAAAGCGTACTGCTAAACTGAGAACGCTTCAAAGAAACTGAATATTTTTAACAATTTTTCTATTTTCAAAATTAAAATTCTACTAATTGGCTGAAAATGTCATTATTTTGATGAAAATTCAACTTCTTTGTTCAAAAGTCATATTTTTCTGTCGAAAATTATGCTGTTTTGTTGAACATTCATCTTTTCGGTTCACAATTAATCTCTTTTTGTTAAAAATTCTACAATTTGGTTGAATATTTTATTATTTTGTTAAAAATTCAACGATTTTGATGAAAATTCAACTATTTTGTTAAAAAATCATCTTTTTTTGTTGAAAATTCAACTGCTTTCTTCAACATACGCCTGCTTTGTATAGAAAATTCGTCCTTTTGAGTTAAGACTTCATCTTTTTTGGTAGAAAAGTCAACTTTCTTCATTGAAAATGAAGCTCAAAGATGTAACTATATGGTTAAAATTTCGATAATTTTGTTGCAAATTCGGCTCTATTGCTTGAAAGTTCAATTATTTGTTTGAAACTTCATCTTTCTTGGTTAAAAATGTACTTTTTTTGTTGAAAAATCGTCTTTTTGGTTTGCAAATTCATATCTATTGATTATTGTAGAAAACATAACTGTTTTACAGAAAATTCGTCTTTTTGGCTTGAAAATTCAACAATTTGGTCGAAAATTTTATTCTTTCTTGAACAAAAAATGTTTCTTGATTGAAACTTGGTTAGGCCCCTTTTTGACACACGGCTTGAATAGTTTTTAAAAAAATTCGTCTTCTTAGGTTTAAAACTCAACTATCTTTTTTGGTTCATAACCACAACGTTTTTCTCCGGCACATATTCCATAATTTCGCACTCTACAGTTTTAGTGTCAGCGCATACAGCGTACTTCTTACTGCCGCGTACTAAACTTTCGACTTCCCGCCACTTCTTACCGCCAATTTCACTGATCACTCGCTCCCACCTACCTATTTTCGGTGGGTGAAATAGTCACCCATCGAGTGACCCCCACTCTTCACCCTAGTGATCTCTGAACGGTTCACCCTGGTGGATCCGCCCACTCACCTAGCGCCGCTGAACGGCTCCGGGTGCACCCGGGTGGTCGCTTGGAACGCACCTCGAGAGTGAACGAGACGGACAGTTCTATTTGTCTCTTTCACTCTCATGAGTTTCTGCTTCAATGCTCTTTTACACCTTCCGCCAATCTGTCGCCGACCGACCAACAAATCGGAATATTGATTGTGACGGTGTGGCCCGTTTGCGAATTAAAATGCATACCAGCGAACTCTAGGGAGCGCGGCAAGAAGCTCCAGATTCAATTTGAATCATTTTTAATGATCAGAAGCTGAAATACAAATGGTAGATAATTTTCAGGTACAAAAACATGAAAGGAAGTTTCATGTATCGGAAACTTCATATTACAAGGCCTAAATGGGTTGCAGGCTGCTAGTTGCATAGGGTGATTACACATAATGTGGTGCTCAATCTCTCTATCCTGAAGTTAGGTTATGTTAGTTCGAACTACTACGCAGTATACAATAAATTGCGTCTTAACTAAAGTTTGGTTATGTCAGTACGAACTACTACGCAGTATACAATAAATTGCGTCTTAAAGTGAAGTGTTTATTTACTTAGTAAGTCATAGGTCTAAATTTAGTATCATTAATGAGTATATGGCGCCAGTCAGACCGGATGTAGAATGGACTTTGGACTTGTTTAGACTTTCTTATGTTTACAAATGTCAATCATCGAATGACCCATTTTATGACTCATATCCTGTAGGCGGAGCGAATTGACCTACTTTGTTATTGGCTAATCTGTATGAAAATTCCATGAAGTAAGCAATGCGATTGGTTCTTGGCCGAGGAGAGGGAATAAGGCTCCTCCCATTTGTAAGTTATAGAAAAGCAGGCACAGCCAAAAATGAGCAGATTCTTCATCTCGAAAACCGATGAAAACAACTTTTAACCTGCGACTCTCAATTCTGTGAATCAAATTAAATCAAGGATTCAAATAATTACAAGCTTGTAACGCGACGCGTTTCGCGATTAATTATTGCACTTGTGTGCATCAACCAAAACTGTGAACAATAAATCAAAACCAAACTATTGAATAAATCTTGTGATTCAGTGAACATAAACAATGGTGTTTTTATTTAAACTTGACCTAGTTTAGCGGCAGTGGTTTCCACCACTCAACGGCAGCATTCCGAACTCTCTTCAACGAATCAACAAATGGCTATAACGGAATGAAATTCGACTGCAGATCCTGGGACGTAACATTGGTGTCAGAAGTGGGATGCTGCACCGTGAACTGGGTCATTGGCATTTAACTTTGAGTGTACGCTTCTGACCAAACTCCAACTGTTCTACTAGTGTTTCATAGTGCGTGGATTTAAATTATCGCTCAAGACTGAATTATCGACAGAGTAGAGCGGCAATATATTAAATTTTAAAACTTTTCGTGACTTGGAGTGCAAGGCCATAAACGAACAATACAAAGTGAAATTAAAGAACAAATTTTGGAACAAACAGTGACATTTAATAAACTTTAAAAGTGCTCACATTAAATTTTGAGAAAAGCCGCGACCTTCTACCAGGGTTTTGCGTGGTTTTACTCCCGGTAGCTAGGGTGTTGCCAATTGCACCAAGGTCGCAGTCGGTTGAGGAAGATTCTACGAATTAATTCCTTCTGTCAACTGCGAGCTTACAGGATTTTGTACGCACAATCACAAAATTCCAAGATCATCGAAGGAAGACTACCAGAACGAGTTTACTGGCCCAGAACGGAAGAGGGTTACAGCAACGTTGGACCGGCCCGGTACGGAAGAGGGTTACGGCACCGAGGGACACAGAAAGGACCAGAAGGACTCTATGGAATAAAGGAAGGCGTCATCAAATTCAAGGACCTTCCTCAAATTCCAGGAACTTCAGACTTCGCTGAACCATACTTCTGTGGAATAAGTGTTATAGTGAAAGTGAATAAATTTTAAGTTTATTGAGCGGCCAGAACCATCGTCAAATTGTAAGTCAAAACCTTTTTCTAAGAAAGTAGGCTATTCAGTGATTTTCTAGTAAATAGATTAAGTATTAGAATTTCGAGATCTTTAGTGAACCAAAATGCCAGCTTCGCGTAAAAAAAACGGGTTACCCCCAGAGTAACAGATAACTCTCTTCCAAGTAAAACAATTTCAAAACGTGTCACCAGAGACACAAATAAAAATACAAATTTGTCCATTCCGGCTAAATCAACGCGCCGTGATAAAAATTTAGCTAACGAATCCGGTAGTAGTGTTGAATCTATTTCCTCAAGTTCTGAACGTAACGTTAGGACCTTTGATGATTTGCCAAGACGCGAAGTAGTTAAATGGACGACTCCATTCTTAACAAAAGAAATTGATGAGATTCCTAATAAACGACTGAAAGTAAGTGAAAGAATAAAAATCGCTCGAGATATAATTCCTGAATTTGATGGAACTAACTTGTCTGTCACTATGTTTGTTGAGCACTGTAGGACTGCGGTAACCTTCATAGATGCTCACGAAATGAGTTATCTCGTGATGTTAATTAAGACACGAATTAAGGTAGCAGCTCGTAAACATATACAAGATAAAGTGGGTCTCGATTTGGAAGAATTGTTGAAAATACTTCAAAGAATATACTCGCCTAAATCAGGCATAAGTCAATTATCACAAGAATTAGCCGCGATAAAAAGAACAAAAGACGAGAGTGTTATCGATTATGGGGCGCGTGTCACTGAAATTTTAAATAAAATCGTCATAAAAGTGATGGATAAAAATCCTGGCGAGACAGGTGAAGAACGTTGTAAGGAATACCGGGAAAATGCTATATGCAATTTTATGCGCGGGTTAGACAGAGATACTCTGACGTTTATTCACGAAAAGGCTCCTCCTACTTTAGACATAGCTATAGAATTAGCTTCCGAAGCCGATCTGGAAAATAAAAGCTGGGGTTTGGTTCACAATGAGAAACAAGGTGCGACTTCATCTTCTTTTGATGGAAGAGATGATAGAAGAGATTATAGAAGGGATGATAGAAGGCAAGTGCCTAAAAGACATGTCGCTCACTTAAAAACGGATGATACTAACGATAAAAGTCAGGCTCATTATTTAAATTCTATTCAGTGTTATAAGTGTCAGGAATACGGACATCTTCAGCGAGACTGTCCTAAGAAAGACGAAAAATCAAATGTAAGGGATAGAGAGAGTAGAAAGTGTAGCTATTGTGGGAGAATCGGTCATGAGTTTAGGTATTGCAAATTAAAGAAAAGGCATGAAACTGAAATTTCCCGAGCTAAGCAGGGTTTGCCAAACTATTTAAACGAGAAAATGGGCCAACAGAAGGGGGAAGTTGTGATCCAAAATCAGAAAAAGCCCCTATAAGGATTATACTAAATATTCACACTTCAGGAGAACCAGTCCCAGTAGTAAATTTTAAAAATTCATCTCTTAAAAATGGCGAGATTCAAGCTTTAGTAGATACTGGTTCTAGTGTAAATTTGATCAAAATAAATGCCTTAGATCTGCGAATAAGAGTGAATTCAAAAATCATTTACAATCTTGTAGGAATTGGTCCTGGGGTGCTATTCTCGAGTTTCGTTCTAATATTTTAGAATGCTGAAATTTTAGAGCGGTCTTTTAGAACACTAAAATTTTTAGAACGCTTTCGGTATTCTCGAGCACTGCTCTAATCGGCTTCGAACGGAATAGAATGGAAAATAGTGCACCCTTTGTAGTGCGACGTTGCCGATGTGTATTTTGAAGTGGGAGCGGTAAATAGACCAATGCCGTGGCGAGTACAGAAGTAAGTAAAACGGTGGGGGTATGTTGGCTCGATGTTACCATCTGAGATTATCGTTGACTGATGGATTCACTTGATGGATTATTTTCTTTGCTTCTATTAATTTATTTATATTTTTGTACGTTCACTTCTCACAGTCATACGTGTTGTGATACAATTTTTTTTAGGTTAATTTACGGCAATTTTTCTCACTTCTACGTGAACGTATTTGGTTTCGAGGTTATTTTTACCAAAATCTTTTACTTTCTCGTTTTGCGCTTATAATAATTTATTTCTATTCGTGTTTTTTCACTACCCGCAGTCATACGTGTTGTCATGTACTTGTTTTTGAGGTTGATTTTAGGCTATGTTTCTCCCTTCTACGTGTGACGTATTTTGTTTCGAGGTTATTTTTATAAAAATCTATCACCTTCTCGTATCTTTAGCGTTCTATTTTTCTTTTAGAGTGGTATAGACCCACTCTTTGTAAAGTGTTCTAAAATTTTAGCATGCTAACCATCAATTACAACTCGAGAATAACGATTTACGCCAACCATTCTAAAATCAGCCATTTTAGCATTCTAAAATATTAGAACGATACTCGAGAATAGCACCCCTGATATGATTCCAACAGAGGGCGAAGTAAAAATATTAGTAAAAGGAATTATCATACCTTTTCAGGTCGTATCTAAAGATTTTCCTATTCGACAGGATGGGCTCTTAGGCGTTTCTTTTTTAAAGCAACATGGGGCGATTTTGAATTTTGTTGACGATTACATGCATTTGGGAGATGAAGGTCTTCCATTCATTACGCACACGAATATAAAGCTACCTGCTCGAACCAAAAGATTAGCAACACTGCCCATAAAGGCTACAAATTTAAGCGAAGGTTATATTAGGAGAATTCAATGCGGACCTGACGTATTTGCTGGTGAGGCTTTGGTATCAAATATCGCTAATTCAGTTAAAATTTTTGTAATAAATACGTCAGATAAAGATGTAGATTTAATAGTACCACTTCTTGAGCTGGAGGAGTGTAAAGTACATTCTCCTTCAATTCAGGATTCAATGTCATCCGAAGATTCTCAAGGAAAAAAAAATCTAAAGCAAATAGGTTCACAAAACTTATAGAAAATCTTGATTTCCGTGATTTAAATGACGAAGAGAAAAGTAGTCTGTTAGGAATATTCAATGAATTTCCTTATTAATTTTTCCTACCTGGGGATAAGTTAGGAATGACCAACACAGTAACTCACAAAATATATACAACAAGTGAACAGCCGGTTAATATAAAGCAATATCGAAATCCCCCTGTTCATAAAGAGGTAATTCGATGCGAAACTCAAAGATTACTACAAGATGAAATAGTTGAACCTTCAAGTTCCCCATACAATTCTCCTGCATTAGTCGTGCCTAAACCACCTGATGCACAAGGTAATAAGCGATGGCGAATGGTAATTGATTACCGTGCCCTCAATGAGCGAACTGTTCAAGACGCTTACCCTTTACCGAACATTACAGACATATTAGATCAGCTTGGCGGAGCTCAATACTTTTCGGTTCTAGACTTGGCTATGGGATTTCATCAAATCCCAATGGACCCAGAGTACAAGGCCAAAACTGCTTTTTCTACTCCTTATGGCCATTATGAATACAATAGAATGCCATTCGGGCTTAAGAATGCACCCGCCACGTTTCAGAGGATGATGGATCAGGTGTTGACAGGTCTCCAAGGTATCGAGCTCTTTGTTTATATGGACGTCATAGTCCTTTATGCATCGTCTTTAGCTGAACATACTCGAAAATTAAGGGTCCTGTTAGAGCGATTAAAATCTGCAGGCCTAGCCTTGCAACCAGAAAAATGTCATTTTCTTCGACATGAAATTGCCTATTTAGGACATATTATTACTCGTGATGGTGTCAAGCCACATCCAAAAAAGTAGAAGCCGTCAAAAGGTTCCCTCCACCTAAAACAAAGAAAAATATAAAACAGTTTTTGGGTTTAATAGGATATTATCGTAAATTTATACCTGATTTCGCAAAACCATTAACTGCCGTGTTAAAAGATAAGGTTCCTTTTAGTTGGGGTCCTGCTCAACAAGAGGCCTTTGAAGTTCTTCGTGATAAGATTTGTTCAGAGCCTATTTTACAATATCCTGATTTTTCAAGACCGTTTATACTAACGACAGATGCTTCCAATTATGCTGTAGGCGGAGTCCTTAGGCAAGGTACCATAGGACAAGATTTGCCTATATGCTATGCATCTCGCACTCTCCATGAACCCGAGTTGAATTTCTCAACTACCGAACAAGAGCTTTTGGCAATAGTCTTCAATGTCAAACATTTCCGACCCTACTTGTATGGTCGTCAGTTCACTTTGGTGACAGATCATCGTCCTTTGGTCTGGCTGCATGTTCTAAAGGACCCAGTCTCTCGGTTGGCTCGATGGCGAATATTATTGAGCGAGTACGTTTATTTGATCGTATACAAGCCTGGTAAAAAGAATGCCAATGCCGACGCATTATCTCGAAACCCTTGTGACAACATTTGCGGTCTTTTATCTACTGAGTTGGGGTTGGTTGGTGCGTCCAGGGTAGTGCACGACCATGGCCTCATCGGCATGTCCCCTGCCCAGGAAGATGGAACCGTCGATCCCGATGGGCGGACAAGGCATGTGTTCTTAAACAACGGGATCCCACAGGCGTAGAACGGTGAAGATCTGTACGCAGTGTTTACAGATTGTTCTAGTGACGAATCGGATGGTGATTCAGACCTCGAATCTGAGTACGACTCCCACACATCAAACGTGCGGGAATCTCAGATTCACGATTCAGGTACGAAGCCGGCGTTAGGCGAGCGGGCTCTCCTGAATTTGGGTACGAAGCCTGCGTTAGGCGAGCGGGCTATCCCAAACAAGGGTACGAAGTCTGTGTTAGGCGAACTGACTCTCCCTGAGGTAGTTAAAGCCTGTGTTGTAGAACCATGTAGGAGCCCGGATCTAATACAACAAGGTACAAGCAATCTCGCGTCCGAGGGCATTGAGCATAACAGCACCAGCACAATTTTGGCAATTACAGATGTTTGTGTGATCAATAGTAAGGACAAGCTTACTATGGGTAATGGTCACGTAGTTCATTTCATTTCCGCAGATGGAAATCTGGAATCAGAAATAAGCAAAGAGTTATTGCAAAATAACTTAGTTAATGTTCAAAGTTTACAAAATGAAAATCTCAAGGTCGGAGAGGTAATTGTGTTCTCCCATAAGAATCGTTACATATTCCATGTAATTGTAAAGGCTCGATTTGAAGATAAGGCTCATCTTAACGTTATTTCGGAAGCTTTGCAGGCTCTTCGGAAAGCAATGGAACCTCTTGAGGTTCAGACAATCAAAGATTTTAAAACGGGAAACAATTTAGATGAAATTTCTTGGTCATCTATAGAAAGGATCTTTCGACAACATTTTCTTGAAACTGGCTTAGTAATAAAGGTCTGCTCAGGAGAAATTAAATTTCCATCTCCTGAAGAAAGGCAGAAAATATTACAAGAAGCCCATGAATCCACAGTCGGAGGCCATAAAGGGGTCTCAAAGATTTATTGGCGAATTAGACCTAATTATTATTGGTCTGGTATGAAAACTGACATTCAAAAGTTTGTCAAGTTTTGTAAAAACTGTCAGCGTAACAAATTAATCAGAACTCGAACTCGACAACCTATGATCATCACGGATACGCCTAAAGAACCATTCGATAAGATTCAAATAGATAAATATAACCTCTTCCCACTACTCCTCGAGGTTATAATCATATTTTGACAATTCAGTGTAATTTTTCAAAATACGCTGATGCAATTCCATTAGCAAGAATCGATTCCGTTACTAATGCGCATGCAATTGCTGAACAATTTATCTCACGATTTGGATGTCCAAAAGTGATTTATACTGATCAGGGCAAAAACTTTACTAGCAAAGTTATACAGACCTTTTGTAAAATTTTCAATATTGAAAAAATCCAATCCACAGCTTATCATCCAAAATCGTTGGGCTCTCTATAAAGAAGCCATCAGACCCTTGTAGAATACCTGCGGCAGTTTGGAAATGCTCAAAATTGGGACGAGTGGCTCCGTTATGCTATTTTCTCGTATAAGACCCAGGTGCACGAAGCTACAGGTTTCACACCGTATTCCTTAGTTTTTGGTAGAGAGGCTAATATTCCTAGTAGTTTTTCCACTGATCCATCCGCGATTACTTATGCAAAGTATCTCCAAGATTTATTTCATAAATTAGATGACTCGCAGAGGTTGGCCCGTGAACGATTAGAGATAGCTAAAAGAAAGTCAACATTATATTATGATCGCACAGCAAATCCTCAAAATTTTCGTGTAGGAAGCAAGGTAGCCCTAAAAGTTGAAATCAGAAATGACAAAAAATTTGATCCTTTCTTTGAAGGACAATACGTAATAGAAAAAATGATTGAAGAGGCTAATGCTCAAATTAGAGATGAAAGAACGAATAAAATCAAGTTCGTTAATTTAGATAAGTTACAATTAGTGGCTCGTCCTCTTCAAGACTAAGAAGAATTAAGTTTTGAAATGAAAAACTATAAATAAAACTCTAAAAAGGAACTACAGAAAGTTTATTTGTTAAAGGAAATTAATCATGAATAAGATAACTTTTAAGTTAATAAAAAGAAGGACACTTCTGTGTTTCTTTTCGATAAATCAAAAAAAAAATTTCAATGAAAATAAGTAAAATGATCTAAAAAAATAATTACTAATTTTAAAGGTGTTATAAAATAAAACAAATAATAATAAAATTTAAATTGCTCACCTAAATTTCTATGCAGAAGCCAGAACAAGGGTTGAAAATCTGAAAATAAAGAGGAAGAGGGTTAAAAGACACAAAGAAATAGTTCTTACTCAATATTATTATAGGAATTTTACGACTAAAAAATTCTACTTATCTGAAATATTTTAGTGAGTGCTGGAATACATTCAGTCTTCAATTGAAATGTAAAAAAAGTTACTATTGTTGCACTATAGTTCACGACTGATATCAGAACAATGAGAATTTGATTGTCTTTCACTTTCATTATCCAAAATTGAAACGATGAGATTCTTTTTGTTGTCAAGATGAACTACTGTGCGCATGACAGGTTAGCGCTACTATTTATAAAAGGTATCTCATTGAGACACCTTTTATTAGAAGGGGGAGGTGTGACGGTGTGGCCCGTTTGCGAATTAAAATGCATACC
>CAKNYM010023876.1:0-10937 GCA_932195095.1 Andricus curvator
TTATCAGTGTTCTAATATACATCATTCAGTACTTATTCCAAGTAATTTTGGATTTTTTTCTTTCAGTATTGTCATAATATTTCTTCCTACATAGTGATTTTCCTACAATAGTTTGTCGAACAGAGAGTGCGCATCAGATTCAAACTGCGCGGTTATACTAACAAAATGGTGGAACTAAGCGGTTGCGTGACTTGGACGAAACGGGGCCCTCAAGTGGCTAGACCATGTATTTATTGGATCATGGGCGGGACCATAGTTTTTTGGATCATGGGTAAAAACGATGAATTTTGGACGGGCTGAAAATCACTAAACCATACAATAAAGTTTATTTAATAACCGATTTTTTCAAATTTATTAATTATTAATCAGTTAGGAAGTTCATTTGAAGAGGCCTAAACTTGCAAGAAATGGCAACCCTAGAAGATAAATCCATTTGGGAAGATGGTGAGGTATGTAAACTTTTATATGAATTTGCAGGTTATGTGGACTGTGAATGATAAGCATTTTTTGTACATGTTATTTTCGTAAGCGCTGTGATGAAAACTCGTTCAAATTCAATCTGTAGCTTACATTTGCCTACTCGTGTCACTCGTATCACAAAAATTCGGTTATTCATATAGAAATATCGGTTTGCGTAGGCTCGCATGGTCAATTATTAACTTTTATTTTAGAATTTCGGGAAAAAACGAAGTGGCTGGCCCGAATTGACTGGCGAAGTAAAGAAAGTAGCTGATTTTGCCCGTTGGTGAATATAAAAGGACATACACAAGTTATTCATTTGTAATTATTATGACTGCACGAGCGAAACATGACACGCGAGTTAACCTTATAATCTCGGAGTCTACTGTCGTACTGTCAGAGGTAAAACATTGGAGGTGTTCTTTAGTGCTTGGTGGTCAACATGGCAATTGCTGTTGGATTTTCAAAAATCCGACGGCACTCCAAATTTTTAAATTTTCTAATTATAGGAATGATCTTCCATGACAGTCCAAAATGCAGCTAGCCGCTTTCTACTTGGTAATCCAAAAAGTTTCGGACTATACTGCAGGTGTTGAGTAAAACTACCTTTTTTGGATTGCAGCTAGCACCATATCAACACCTAGGTTCTCCAGGTGAATGTTTCGTCTCGCGTGGACGTTACGCGTGGCTGAAATCACGATAGGATGAATTTTAACTTTTTTCAATTGCCACACCTTCATGATTTCTTGCCTTAGTGGGCTATACTTCTGGGTCTTCGTCGTATAGCCCTCTTGGATGTTTCTATCGATGGTAACTCTCACGTCGATAATTTTGTCGTAATGTGCGCGTTTATCAAACTTCAAAATTTGCAGCTTATTCCTTCTTGTGAACAAAAGTGTGGTCGCAAGCATAGTCCGGTACCAGTAGTTCCCGAAAGGACAGTCGCTGGGACGTACATTTAAAAGGGCAGCCATTCCTGCAGTAGATTTAGGTTCAAGGCAATCTGGTGGTGTATGATCTCTGCAACATCATTGTGTCTGTGAGTAATTTCTGGTGCTAATTACCTTGTCCTGTATGGTCACGAAAAATCCTTTCATTTCACGAAAGAGTCCACTCCTCCGTAGCCACGTGATTTTTTTTTTGTTTTCAACTATTTGGTAAACCCGTTTTCCACCATCAGCCGCTGACTTCGTCAAATGCCTGATGAGTTAAGGAGGTTCGATGATCATATTTATTTATTGCCATATTCTTCGAAATATTTGTTCATAAAGTTGCTTGATTTTGGTGTCTTATGGCAACATGCCATACTTGCGGCACATCATTAATTTTAGTGTTTAAGATATCTATACAGTCTTGCGAGAAAATATAGAATATACAATTTTAAATCTTTCTAAATACATACGTACCATAAAATGTATGTGTCATCGCGAAATTAACGTACTTATGTTAAAATAAAGAGAGTTTTCTCGGTGTCTATGGCTACATAAATTACCGTTGTAGCAGCCACAGTGCGTTCACTCTAATGGGGAAAAATGAGCCCGTGTTGAGTGTTTTCTATTCCCGATAGGCGACGCATGCTTTCAAAAATATGCAAAAATGGTTGCGGACGTACAGGGGCCAGGGGACTTTTCAACTCGGTGCGTCGTAGAACCTGGTAGCACGCCAGAATATTTCAGGATTTTGAGTGTATTTTATATTAAAGAAGAGTGTTTATTGAAATATGTTTGCTCCTGATGATGTCAATTATGGTGTTCACTCTTTTTTAGTAATACAAGTTTCGCTGTACATATTTTAAGAGGTTCGAACATCATTGCTAACCTCGAAATGTGTTGCCTAAGACGAAACTTGTATTTCAATTTAATAAGTACAGAGATCAACTTCTACAAACATATTTAAATAATCATTTTTCTTCAATATAAATTATACTTGAAATGAAACAAATGATGCTCAAATGAAGAAAAGGAAATTACGATTAGGGGTAAAGGGGGAGGGAGAGGTCTACTCAGCGCGATTTAGTTCATTCTATTCCCCCTAGGAGTCGCATTCGCTAAATGTCGTGCTCCTTAATTCCTCATTTAAGTCTCACAGAGTGAACGCACTGTGGTAGCATCTGAGAAGCAGTGCTCGGCAACGCCTCATTGACTAGATCTATGAGTAGGGACGCTGGTCTTAGTAGTTTGACTAACTCTATGAGTAGCGATCTTGCCAAACACTCCGCTACCATTTGAGACTTGAGTCAAACGTTGAACTTCAATCATATATACTGATTTCAAAAAAAATTTAAAGTTGAAAGTTGTGCGATATAATAATTCATGGTAATATTTGTGATAACTGCTTACAATTTCTGCAATGAAAAATGTTTTATACACTTTATTGACTAGAAATGCGATCGTCGATCCTCCTTGAAGATGTCGAAAGTGTATATTAATATAACGATGTTTTAAACCTCCTGCGAAGATGCTAAGTTGAGATTAAATTTAGTTTATACTTCATAAGGTTTTGTTTTTTGTTCAACTTTTTCTCTGGTGAACCCGGTTTTTTCTATCAGCCACGGACTATGTCAAGTGCCTGTTGAGTTAAAGATGTTAAATTGTATAACGATATTTGAAACTTGTTGCGAAGATGTTGTATTGAGATAAAATTTAGCTTTGGATCATAAGGTTTCAGTCTCCTACTTCCTGATTTTCTAGGAAGTTTCTTACGATTCGACAGGTGTTTATTGAAACTGATTTTTGAGCTGCTGCCAATACCCTACTGACTCCTAGGTGTTCGTAATTTTCATTAAATCTTCGTGCACATTGCCCAGGGTGTCTAGCGAACCGGGAAAACCCCAGGAATTTTATTTAACCGTGAAAAAACCGAGAAAACCCCAGGAATTTTATTTAGGACCAGGAACTTTTTGTATTTTATCGAAAAATCGACTTTTTTCTACTTTATCTTCTTTTTATTCCATTTCCACTTTATCTAGAGTCGCGAGGTTCTTCCTATGCACCGATTTATGTATTTTTTTACATTCTCATCCTAATGAGAAGGTATTTGTTTTATGTAAAATTTGACTTTGTTGGTCTTCATCAAATCTCCACGTTTTGAGACACCCTAAGTCAGATAAAACGATTTTTACGAAGGTGTCTATCTGTCTGTAGTCTGTAATATATAGTCTGTAGTCTATTATAGCCAGCTATATTGGATAAAAATTTAAAAAGTTAGAGCATTTTCAAATTTTTTGGGACCATTTTCTTTCAAGAGTTGAAAATGCTATGACCTACAAGATTATCATAACAACTTTTTGAATTTTCTTGAAAAATCGAAAATTCAAATTTTGACCCCACAAAAAATAATGAAAAATAAACAATAATTCCATTTTTGTCAAATTATGCAAGATACAAAAAAATACGAATTAACAAAAATTTTGCACCTAAAAAAGATCTACAAATTTGTGATGAATCATTTTTTTATAGGACGCGTGGTTTTGGTTTTAATCGAGAAAAATGACATTACAAAATAAACAAAAAATCAAATTTTTTACATTCTGATCCTTATGAAAAGGCATTGGTTTTGTGTCAAATTTGACTCAGTCGTTTTTCATCAAATCTCCATATTTTGAGACACCCTGAGTCAGAAAAAACGATATTTAAGGAGCTGTCTGTCTGTATGTAGTATGTAGTCTGTCTGTCTTTAGACATGATAACTTGCGAAAAAATGATCAGATTGGATTAAGTTTTGGCGCACTTTTTTAAGACCTAAAAGAAAACGTCAAGTTTGTTAGCCAGCTATTTTGGATAAAAATTCAAAAAGTTATAGCATTTTCAAAAGTTTTGAGACCATTTTTTTCAAGATTTGAAAATTCTATGTGCTTTATCTATATAATTTATCCTCACGACAAACGACACAAGCCACGAAAAAAATAGACAAAAGTTGTTCACCCAAAAAAAAGCTACAAATTTGTTACTAATCATTTTTTGATAAGACGCGTAGTTTTTGTTTAATCGTGAAAAATATAATCACAAATAAAGAAATTAAATTTTTTGACAAAAAGACACAAGGTACAATAAAATGTTTGATAAAAAAATTGTTTTCAAATTACATCTGAAAACTTGCTTTCAACCTTTTTTTGTCACGAGACTCGTGATGAGAATGTGTTCTTTAAAGCCGAAGGAGCTTTAACAAAAGAGAATTCACAATTATTAAATTTCAGTTTTTGATGGTTTGACACTTTTATTTCACATCTACAATGCCTCTACCCTCGCTATGGCTTGGTAGGACTACCCTTTCAATCGCCGAATTACTGTGTGGTGCATTTGATGTCTGGTCATTTCAAAGCAGATGGTTCTGTTTTTCCTTTCAAGGTCGGTGTTAGACTGTTTGATGAGCCCAAAGGAGTACACGAGGACAGGGATGGCATAGGTGTTGATAGCCCTGATCTTGTTGGCCGAATTGAGAGATCTTTTCAGAATCGATCTGAGTCTTGTAGTACATTCATTGTCCGGATATGGTCCTCGTTCTCTAGCTCTGCCCATCTTAATTCTCCCCAGATAAAATGAATTGTTCTGCATTTGTCTAGTCCGAACTCCATGTGGATATCATTGGAAAGCTGCTTTGTGACATAGATCACTTGCTGCATTTTGTGGTTTGAGCTAGCGTATAGCTTCAGGTCATCCATATACTGAAGATGGGTCAGTTGATGGCCATCCTCGTTACCATGTATTTTAAACCCTTGAGACATGCTATTTAGTGTTTTGCTCATTGGGCTCAACGTTAAACAGAACCATAATGCACTGAAGAAGTCTCCTTGAAAGATACACGTCGTAATGCGCATGAATCTAGTTATTCTTGGTTGTCCATGATCAAAATACTTGATTCTTGTGCACATGCTTGGCTTCATTCTCATCGCAATGAGAATATACCTTATCTGCAATTACAGCTGCAAGGCGCTTATAAATTGTTGGAAGTCAGGCAGGCTATCAGTCGAAATTAAGATGGATTTCTAGCGTCTGGGTTTTTAGGCAACATATACTTAATACCTTGGAACATAAATCTTGGTATCAGGTCTGGATGTTCGATTATCTTTTAAAAACATCTTGCCACGCAAGGTACACACTCGTCAGGTACTTGTACCATAAATTTATTTATTTATTGAGCAGTGTACGGGCAATGCCCTTAAGTTACAGTCTTTGTATTTCTTAATATTAAATCCTTAAGTATAATTACATAATGCTTAGGCCGCGTTGTTTTCTGTATAGTAAGTTATTCTACGAAGTGCATTTTTGAATCGCGTTTCTGAAGTTTCAAAGAAGTCCAGTTCATTGCATTTCTGATTATCTTCTCGGCATAGTCTCGTTAAAACAGAGTTTGCTCCGTAGTTAGTGCGGTGGAAAGTTACTATAAACAGATTTGTATTTTTTAGTGATTTCGGTGGCGCACATATGTATATCTCGCATGGCAAACTTGAGCAATCTATGTGATTGTTTAGGATATTATACAAAAAGCACATGTCGGCAAACAGAAATTGCGCTGAGATTCGTGGTATGTTAAGTAGTATTCTTATACTGCTGTAGTCTTGATTTTGTCTATTCATCGGCATACCCAGTTGCCTAGCCGCAAATCGTAAAAATCTATTCTGCACACGTTCGCGTCTAATAACATTGTTGCAATAGGTTAGTGTCCAGACAACTGAGGCGAACTCTAAGATCGGTCTTACCAGCGAGAATACAACGTTTTTAGGGTGAGCGGGTTTTTGAATTTTGATGCATTTCTTGTGACAAAGCCAAGGGATCTGAGAGTTTTATTTATTGCATGAGATGCTTGAACATTTAGTGTTAAAGCGTCTTCTAGGAAGATCCCCAAGTCAGTAACACCTCAAAGCACCTCAGTAACCCTCAGAAGTTCTTCTCCTGCTATATTGTACTGAAAAGTTTGGACAGATTTTCTTCTCGAGAAAGTGATAACCGAGCATTTCTTTACGTTAAATTGCATCCCATTTTGAGTGCACCAAGTCTACTATGTCCCAGCTTAACGCAAATTTTCCGGAATCATTCTCTACTCAATTTTCTCCGTATACGGCCAAGTAATTCTCACTAGGGGTGGCCAAGTCGATTCCGATTCCTTCGGAGAATCGATTCTTGGCGTCGATTCTTGGGAATCGATTCTTGGTTCTAGGGAATCGATTCTTCGTCGGAATCGACATCGATTCCGATCACAGAGTTAAGAGAAAATAAATTTTCGTTTTCCTAAAGGTGATCTGTGATTGGTTACTGGCATGTTTCGGTTATTTCATTGGAGGTCTTTTCCGTTGGGTGGATTCCTGATTGGTGACCTTTTTTTTTTCGAGTGGGTAGTACTACCCACCTTACCCACATTATTCGCCGGCCCTGTATATGTAAAAAAAGAACAGATAAAATATTTTTACTGTTAATGTATTGAAAATTTTGAACTTTTTACATTTGAATTTCCCGCCACTTCCTTTCTAAGTTTAACAAAAAATTAATGAAAGTTTATAAATTTTCTTAAAAAAACATTAAAACATGAATTGAAATTTATATTTATTGCATTTTTTTTAATTTTTACAACAAACCTCTCCAAAAACCCTTTAAAATTTTTAATTTACGCGGGTCTTTTGAGGAGGGGGGAGTGGGGGAATATTGGAATAGGAATCGAAGAATCGATTCCTGCCTTCGATTCCTCGGAATCGACGCATCTGGCGGAATCGATTCTCACCGTGCGTTACCCATTCCTAATTCTAACGACTGCCATAGCTGCACCGTACACAAGAGTCTGCACCTGGATACAGTTAGATCTGCGTTCATATCCATAGGCAAAATCTTGTTCTTTAGGTGTCCTATTAGTGCATGTAGATTCTTTGCAGAGAATGCCTTCGTGTTGGTTCTACATCTCTGAACTCTAGTAAAGCTCGACCAAAATTCCTTTCAAGGGGCTGTAGTTTTTCTGGGATTTCGCTTCTTACGAAATGGCCAACGGCCATACCACGCTGAAAAGCCCAGTTCTCGTCAGATCACTAAAGTTAAGCAGCGCTGGACGCGGTTAGTACTTGGATGGGTGACCATTCAAGAATACTGAGTGCTGTTGGCACATCGTGGGCGTGGTGAGCCCACACTTGTAGTTATTTATAACTACAAGAAAACTATCCACCTAGAAACGCTACCCGAATCGGGTAGTGTCACGCCTACCCTGAAAGGGAAATGGCTTAATGGTATACATACATACATCAACGGGAACGTTAATGTCCGGGTATGGTACAAGTGGATCCGATACTTTTTCTTCATTATCCCTAGTACCTATGCCTTCAATATCAATTAGCTCTTCGTGATCCACACCATCGAGATGGACTTCATCAACAGGAGGCTGCGGTTCCTCTTCCATTTCTATGATAGCTATTTCAACAGCTTAAAGCAATTCGTTGACAGTTATTGAGTGTTTTTGGTCTGCTAGATTTCGTCCCTAAATTCTTGTGGTTAGATGCGGATACTTAAGAAGAGACGATGATGTTCCCTCCTCACACTTTGCCCACTTTTCTCTGCAAAAAAATAAGGACGCATTGCATCCTTGTTTGCCCATTTCAATCGCCTTCTTGGTTGCTGAATCTCTGCTTCTGCCTTTGGTTGAATCAGGCCATCTGCTTCTGGAGGATCTAGTGGTACTGGATCATCATGAGGTTGCGCAGGAATATCAATAACATGATGACGTTGTATTGCCTCACCGGTCACCGCTTGATCTTAATGGCGCAAATCTATTGCTGCAAATCGCAAGCGCAAGCCGAAGCATCCTCAGCAGGCACAGCTGATGTTCCACTGTTTACAGTTCGTCGCAGATGTTTTTGCTAGTCAGTTTTTTTATTAGTGAGATCTGCCTGAATATCTCGCAGCTCCCTATAACCACATATTTCATATTTGAAAATAACAAAAATGTGAAAAATTTGGAAAGTAGTATACAAACTCGAACAGATGGTTTACTCTGATACTTGGTAGCTGACGCTGTGAATTGCGCACTACTTTTCAAGTTTTGTGACGTAGAAAATGTCTTAATTATGCGCTGACCAACTGATTATCAAGCAAAATAATGCCATGAATTATCGTATTTTGAGGAATTGTGCATTGTAAAAATAAAAAGTTTTACAAGGCTGAAGATGCACTTTTAAAATCCTGAAAATGCAAAAATATTAATATTTAACACGAAAAGAATCTAAGTTACACATTAGGGCTTAGTGACAATGCTGCAATTTATCGAATCATTTTAGTTGAGCAGAAAAGTTGTGGTTTGGCACCCGCAAAAGTAAAAAAAAATGTTTGAAATCGGTTAAAGTCTTCAATCAGGCCTTTGAATTTGAAAATTCATTAAATTTTACCAATGCATAATTATCGCATAATGTTTCCAAATTCAAAGTAATTTGAAATATTTGCGATTTATGGAGTTTACATGTAAAAAATATATGTATGATATTCAAAAAATATATATATATTTTTTTTTCAAACGAGTTCAATTTGAAAATTTGCAAAGTTGATATAATTTAAATATGAAGTTGTACAATTTGAATATTGAGTGTAAAATACTGGACTTAGAATTAAAAAAAATAAATAAAAGCAGTAATTTAATTTCTAGAAATGCCTAATTTTATAATTATTAAATTTCTAGGCTTGATATTTGGAATTTTTAATAAAAAAGTATATATAAATTTTGAATATTGCGAGCGATGCTTTATAGGCCACCTATCGAATGGCGATTATCTCTCAATAAAATATACACATCCATATACCATTAGTAAGTAAGTATACCATTAAGCCATTTCCCTTTCAGGGTAGGCGTGACACTACCCGACTCGGGTAGTGTTTCTAGGTGGATAGTTTCTTGTAGTAAATAACTACAAGTGTTGGCTCACCACACCCGCGGAGCTATATACGTATATGCATGGGTATAAGTGTAGGTCGTATGGTACTGGGCGCCAGCCTGGTCCGTACGGCGATGAGATAGCGAAACGATGACCCGGCAATTTTTTGAATACAAAAATTAAAAAAAAAATAACTTAATTGAACAGCATAAAAAAAAGGAAACCTGAAAGCCTAAGAAAAGAGAGCTAGATGAAGCAAGGAATCACAGGGGTGGTTCTTTAGATCTCAACGGCCAAAACTTTCAAAAAATTTCAGTCATTTCCGTGTTTATTAACAAAACAATAAAAAGAGAAAACGAGATTTTACACTTTTATCGTCAATTCCCGGTAGTTTTCAACGCGTCTACTAGTTACTAGATACAAAACGGAAGCCTAACAGAATGAAGATAAGTTGTGGCCTAATAAGTGTATTTAAACTCGATACAAAAAAAAGGAATCACGGTTGCGCACTGACTCGACTCGCTAGGCATATGAAATTTAATAAAAAAAAGGCACTCCTGATAAGAAGGGCCAGCGAGGCAGTGGGTCGGAAAGTAGTGTAATCCCTCCATACAGTCCGCCGATTTCGTCGCTTGCCGAAATACAAAAAGGGTTAACTTAGACATCTTCGTGAAGTAATTTATTATTTTTATTTTTTCTTCGTTATCGCAACCAAATAATTTTCCAAATCCAATCAGCGTTCAATAAAATGAGAATTCCATAGAAAATCCAAAGTCAAAAATAAATATATCCAATAATAATCCGGAGAACAATGTGTGAGGAACGTGGCACGTGTCGCCTGGCGGAAACCAAGAACGAAAGTGAACGAACTCTGTGCAACGCGCCAAGACCATCGACTCGAAGGGTGCTCGTGTCTGGGCGCGTTCACAAAACCCAAGTCACAGCGCCACTACCGGTAGAACTATGAACTTAAAAATGATCTTTGACAAACGGTGTAACTGATTTCCGTGACAGTATTCGCGAGAACATTAACATAACTATAATAGGTATAATTAAGACCACGATATTCTACGCTAAATCCTAAAACTTACATCGGCATTGAAGTTTACCGAGCTTCAGACTACAGCGCGCCTAGTAGAGGGGCTATGAACTAAACATACCTAAATCTATATTGTATCATAATATACCTGTATAGCACTCAATCGGCGCATAATATTTATGAATTAAACGTAGATCGTGTAGCTTCGTGAAACTTTAACGGTGTGAAAGTTTCACGAAACTTCGTAACTTTTACCGAGCTTCGCTTTGGAGCGGGAAAGTTCAAATACGTTGAAGGTTCGAAGTCGAATTAAGCTTAATATAACTATGTACAAGATTCCTATCTGCTATTCTGTGCCCTGTAGGTATAAATTGAAGTCTAACGTATGTTGCGTTACGCCAACGTTTCAATTAACCTAACCTCGGCCCGACCTGGGCACGCATGGGCACAATTTACAAAGTACAATCCTAACGTTACGAGGCTTGGTTCCACGGAGCATTCCATTGATCTTAGGCACAATTCACATGTAATGGAAAGCTCCGTGAAGACCCGTCCCTGACTAAGCCTAAGGTACCGTGTACAATACGTAGATTTACCGAG
>CAKNYM010023880.1:0-17120 GCA_932195095.1 Andricus curvator
TTCCACCGTTTCGCATTGAAGCGCATAAATATTAATTCCGTTATGTATACTGCGTAGTAGTTCGAACTAACATAACCTAACTTCAGGATAGAGAGAGAGTACTGCATTATGTGTAATTACCTTACGTAACTAGCAGCCTGCAACTTATTTAGGCTTTGTAACATGAAGTTTCTGATACTTGAAACTTCCTCTCATGTTTTGTATTTGAAAGTTATCTAATATTTTTACTTTAACTTTTGATAAATTGAAAGGATTCAAATTGAATCTGGAGTTTCTTGCCGCGCTCCGTAGAGTTCGCTGGTGTGCATTTTAATTCGCAAACAGGCCACACCGTCACAGACATTGACTAGTCAATGTCAACAATAACCGACGACAGCAGTTAATGTCGGCATTGACTAGGAATTGTCGACAATGACTGATCTCCGACATTGACTGTAACATATATATTTATATATACTAAAATATCTAATCGCCTCTATACCTATCTTCCCTCTACGGTGCAGGCAGAAAAGTCTTAAAGGCTCATTTACACCTCTGTTGGAAAAACTTTCTTCCTCTCACTCTACCACGTGAAGATGCCATGCATTTATCTTACTCTAGATTTTTCACCAAACCGGAAAATGCAAACGAGGCGTAAATGGACCATCAGAGTAAAAAACATAGTAGAGACTTCTTAATGTCCAATTTCCTGCTCTCTATCTCTTTTACTTTTATGGACTTTCTGACCGCACCACGGGCAGCAGAGGTAGAAATGCACCATTACAGCAACAATAATTTTCTTTCCTTGCCTCTCCATTATCATATAATGAAGGGACATAAAACATATTATGTTGTTATGTGTGAACATAACCTGACAATTTTTATATTCGCGCCAAAGCCTCTCACACGCACCCGTTCAAAGAACATGACACTTCGTAGTACGCCTGTGAAGTTGGCACCCAAAAAAATTCTTTAATGTGGAATACTTTGGTGGTTGTAAGGTGGTGTTTTTTTATGTTTGGTGTTCAAAATTGCAAAAACTACAGAGTTTTTAAAGCTGGAGTGCTAACTTCACGTTTCACTCCAGTTTTTAACTTTTTCCAAAAATTCTTTTTTTAATCCTTTGGTGATCCTTTGGTGGTCATAAGGTCGTGGTTTTGGATGTTTGGTGGTGAAAATTATGGCAGATACTAATTTTTCAAAAAATGTTCATCAACATGCGCAGATGCCTGTGCGCGTATGAAAATGGCGCCACGTTTAAAACAAGAAATGTTACAAGTGCTACGAAAATTATCTATATACATTCGTTCTGTTTCAATTCCTTTGGAATAGAACTGAAGGGCCTATGACAAAGCTACCGAACGCGTCCTCGGGTTGCGGATAGAGGGTCCCTGCACCAAGGGTTTCTGCTGAATATGGTTACAATAATTAATAAGCAGTCGCGGACAATTGTCCAGGGATGGTCCCGAAGGAATAACCCCCCTACCGAAAATCTAGACGATTTCTAGATAAGATCGTTTAGGAACGCATCATCTAGAGTTGACCCCTTTCCAGATTATACTAGACGATTGCTAGACTCAAAACGGTCGCCGACCTCAGTCCCTTTTTTATGGGGTTAGCAGTAAAGCTGTAAATTCCCCTTTAAGCCGACCCTATCGATATAGCCATACCTGCGTCCAGGGGTGCTATTCTTGAGTTCACTCGACAGTTTTTCGTATACGAAAATAGTCGAGTAGTGTGAAATCGGTATTCTCGAGTCGTTCGGTCGGTTTCGTATACGAAAATTTTCGAATACTTTGCAACGAGTGGGTTAGAGGCATTCGAAAATGAAAGTCGTATGCGAAAGTAGTAAAATCTGTGAAAGTGGGAAGCATCATGGTGGCAGGTGGAGAAAGATATAAGGAATAACATAACCCAATAAAACTTATAGAATTCTGCTGTCATGTAATCATGACGTTACGAGACATAATTAACGTAAACGTTATTGAGCTGTTAGATGATGCAGCAAGACATGCATATAATAGAATGGGAATTCATAAACGTGATATAATAAAATATTTGTATAAATATGATAAATATGTCATGCCCTGGCAAAAGTATCGGATAGGAATTCCTTCTGAACCAATCCGAATCATTCCGGAATTTGTATTCGAACCAATCCGAAAAAATTTCTACATTTCGTTCGACTCAAATCGTTTAAAAATTAATCCGACTCAATTCGGTTCAGTCCGAACTCCAAAACGAACTAAAAATTCAATCCAAATGAATCCGAATCAATCCGCACTCGGATTTATATCCACTGGATTTTCAATCCGAATGAATCCGAGTTTGGATTGAGTTGGATTAATTCGGATAGATAATCGTTTTAGGTCAATCCGAGTTCGGATTCATTCGGATTGAAAATTTGGTTCGGATTGAGTCAGATTAATTTTTGACCGATTTGGATCGAACGAAATGTAGAAATTTTTTCGGCTTGGTTCGAATTAACTCAGATTGGTTCGGATACAGATTCTAGGATGACTTCGGATTGTTTCGGAAGGAATTCCTATCCGATACTTTCGCCAGGGTGAAAACACAAGCTGCTCATTTCACATGTGCGATCATCACTACAAATAACTGCAAATGTTTAAATGCCTTGAACTTTAGAATGCGCGGCAAAATGATATATGTTTCACGCTTACTTCTCTACTCAGCATTTCGTTGGCCGATTCACTACTTTGACATATCGGCAACGTTGCACTACACTTCGCATACGACTTCACCTTCGAAAGAACTTCGAGTGACGTTCAAGAATACCAACCGCACTCGACAATTTTTCGTATACGAAAGTACCGCTCGAAAATTTTCGCATGCGAAAAAAGTCGAGTGAACTCAAGAATAGCACCCTAGTTCGTTTAGCACGTGTCTAGTGTTCATCTACGGAGCGTCTAGTGGGCATCTAGGAAGCGTCTAGTGCGCATCTAGGGTCGTTTAGTGTGTTGTGGGAGCGTCTAGTGGTCATCTAGAAAACGTCTAGTGCGTACCTAGGGATCGTTTAGTGTGTATCTGCGAACGTGTAGTGCGCATCTAGGGATTGCCTAGATCAGTCAAATTAAAATATAATTTGGAATTTACTAATTGAAATACAAATATAATGTAAATATAAAATAATAATAATATTACAAGTAATACTCTACACACACACACCTTTTCTGTGAACTTTTCCGTGAATCAGACACGATTATAAACAATAAATTTAGAATGCATTTCTTCGTGAATTTTACAACAATTATTGGAACTCTTTTTCTATATTTGTTACAAAATTGAGCTTTATTTCTAATCAGGCCTGAGGTGGTCAAAAACGGCGGCGCTACGGAAAACGTTGACTGCGCATTTGCAGTTTTTCAGTGACTGTCGTCGGAATTCCGGAAGCCCGTATTCTCAATTCTTCGATTGCTTATTTTCTAAATTATTTTTCACAAATCACATAGAAAGTCGTTGACCATAAAATACAATCTGATAGACTTTTCAATATAATTTACCAACCCGTTGCTTAAATCTCCCTACTGAAAATTTGCGGCCGCATATAAGAAACAGCATTTGCGATCGCATTTGCGGCCGAATTTTAGGTCGCATTTGCGGCTGCATTTTGAAATATTATAAACCGCTAAAAAATTTGCGTTGACTTAATTGTTATTGTCTGAGGTGTAATTAAATAAGCACAACCATGAATATTTATCAAATAAAGAACAAAGTTGATTGAAATACGTGGTAAAGTTTACAACGTATTTCAATAAACGTTGCTGTTTAATTGATAAATATTCACGGCTGTGTTTATTTAATTACACCTCAGACAATAAAAATTAAGTCAACGCAAATTTTTTAGCGGTTTATAATATTTCAAAATGCGGCCGTAAATGCGACCGCAAATGCTGTTTCTTACACGCGGCCGCAAATGCGATCGTAAATGCGGCCGCAAATTTTCAGTACGGGCAAAGTTGAAATATTTAGGTATAATAAAGAACATATACGTGTGTGTCAAACCTTACAGTCACCATCAGCTTTTGCGATAGTGCGATGAACTGATGATATCTTTTCTAGTTGGTGCACTTTGTAAGTAAGGTCAAATCAATAGTACAAGTTTTTCGTACGTTTATACCGACATTGTTGTGTACTTTCGAAACATAACAGTACCCAGATAACAATGTGAAACGCATATGCGACTCACAGTGCACGCACGCATGCGGATTTATCCGCACGCGTGCGTTCACCGCGGATGACAGATGCGTCCTCATATGAGACGCATATCGATCGCACGGGTGATGGTCGCACGCGTCCCTGTGAAGTGCGATCATCGTGCGACTGTACCCTGAATCCTAAAATACTATTCATATATTTAAATATACACTGTCCGAGTTATTCTAAGTTATTTAAAATGTTATATTTCTATAACATTGATAGTGAGCACGATATATTATAATGGCACGATAATATAAGAAAAAAATAAGGTTATGTTTGTATACTGATACCTACTCTGCAATTGATATCAACGCTGCTGTATGCTACACTCGATCGTATCCAATAAGCATAAACACCTAAAAACACTTCACTTTAAAATTATATCCGAAAACAATAACGAGTAAAACGCGGAAAACTATAAACAAAGCGGTAAACGCGGGCTGATGGCGGGAGACTGCAGAAGACAGAGCGGGGAGACTACGTGGGCGCGCGACGGCCATCATCATTTCAAAGATATCGTTTTCAAAAACTGAGCGCGCTTTTCAAACTTCTTATCTCAACTTGAAAGTATTAACATCATTATAAAATTGATTAAAATTCATTAGAAAATTAAAGATGTATTAAAGTATTCAAAAAACAAGTACTCAAAATTAGGAAAATTCGATTAACCATTAAAGTTGGGTTTCCGCAAATACTTGAACAAATTTCTAAACAGCAATTCTAAATTTTATGCAATTAAAATTACAAATTGCAGTTTAAAAAAATAAAAAGTATTTCATGCGCTATTTGAAATTAAAATTCAAAATTATAATTTTAGCAACAATGTCATTTAAAAAAAACTCATTTAAAATTCAAATTAGGAATTTTCAAAATATTATTTAAATACTACAGGCTACAGCCTTCCTCAAGCAAGCAGCAAACTATGGATACGAATAATAGTGGAAGCAGTAGCAGGTGCAATTAGAAAGAGAGGCATTAGAAAGAGAAAGAAGAAACAGTGCTGAGCAAAGTAGTATTTAAATTTGAACAATTTTAAATTCAGACTTGAAGCTTTTTAATAGATTCACTTACGCTATGTATACCATTAAGCCATTTCCCTTTCAGGGTAGGCTTCCTAAAAAACAGTGAAGATTATAAGAAACCAAAAATCATGAATCAGAATAATAAAATAATCCTTCGTCGGACTTCTTCATGTGATTGGAGGAAAATGCACCAATAATCCCAGATAACAATCGTGCGACGCACAGTACTCGCATGCGTGCGAGGCACGCTGTGCGAGTCATAACGCACGCATGTCGCCATCACCTGTCGCAATGCTGTGATGGGTAGGTAGAGTGCTTGCGTAATGCGTCTCATATCGCCATCACGACGTACTTCACGTATGACAGCCTGTCTGCGACGCATGCGTGCGTTCATCCTGTAGATAATAAATAATTCCATAATAATGATCTAATTAGATCTTATATATTGTTTATTTATCAAAATTGGAATATTCCAAATTGTATCATATGAAGAAAATAATAAAAATTATTGGTCCGCCTTTTCATGGAACAAAATGTGAAAAATTTCCAAATACTTTTTCTAACTTTTTCTAATATATATTTATAATATTTTTTCCAAATTAAAAAGAAAATTTCTATCTTACTTTTATTTAGCTGGAAAATTAACTTCGACAAAAACAAAATTTCAAGGCAAGAAAACGACTAAGTCAATCGTAGTTATGTGGTTAGAAAAAATATTTTGAACTCTGAAAGTTTGCTCCATAGGAATAGGCTGCCTAAAATGCATACCTGCACTATTTTCATATCTTCGACGTTCTTTATTTATTTAAAAACTTAAATTTAAACTTTATTGGGATATCTAAACAGTTCCAATTAATCAAAAATGTTTATTTTGTATTCAAATAATATTTTGAAAATTCCCAATTTGAATTTTGAATGAGTTTTTTTTAAATGACAATGTTGGTAAAATATAATTTTGAATTTTTATTTCAAATAGCCCATGAAATACTTTTTATTTTTTATAACTGCAATTTTGTAATTTTAATTGCATACAATTTAGAATTACTGTTTAGAAAGTTGAAGTATTTGCAGAAATCCAACTTAAATGTTTAATTGAATTTTCATAATTTTGAATACTTCTTTTTTGAATACTTTAAAAGATCTTCAATTTTCTAATGAATTTTAATCAATTTTATAATGATGCTAATACTTTCACGTTGAGATAAGAAGTTTAAAAAGCGCGCTCAGTAGTTAAAAATTATATCTTTGAAATGACGATGGCCGTCGCGCGCCCACGTAGTCTCCCCGCTCTGTCTTCCGCAGTCTCCCACCATCAGCCCGCGTTGGTGCATTTTCCTCCAATTACATGAAGACGAAGAATACTAATGTAAATTGACTGTAAATTAAAAGGAAATTTGTACTTTTTGTTTGTTTGTTTATAAATGTTTCAGTTAACAAAAAGAACATTTATATGGAAGAAGAAGTCTGACGAAGGATTAATTTATTCTTCTGATTCATGATTTTTGGTTTCTTATAATCTTCACTGTTTTTTAAGAATCATAGCGTAAGTCAATCTATTAAAAGCTTCAAGTCTGAATTTAAAATTGTTCAAATTTAAATACTACTTTGCTCAGCACTGTTTCTTCTTTCTCTTTCTAATACCTCTCTTTCTAATTGCACCTGCTACTGCTTGCTCTATGATTCGTATCCATGGTTCGCTGCTTGCTTGAGGAAGGTTGTAGACGAGCGGATCATGGCAGCTACGACCAAGGCTGTGTTCTAGAATTCACTGGGAGTACTGGAAGCACTGGTGTGACGTCATGTTAATAACTGTGCGAAAAGTGGGGAGTGGGCAGAAGAAGTGGTAGAAGCACTGGTGCAGTGAGGCCAACGTTGAAAAAATAATCATATGAAAGGCCGTGATTGGTTTAGGAGAAAAATGGACGCCATTTTTCTTGACGTATTTCGCAGTGGTTTTACTGAAAACTGAAGCACGTGTAATAGTACTGGCAGCCGGAAGTTTCCGAAATATTTATGCAAATTTTTAAATCAGAGAAATCGTATTACAACTTTTCGCATAAAAGCAAACATGTATGGATGAGTATACAGATTTATATGAAAGTAATTATTATTAAACAGTATTTTTATGAAGTATTCTGCAGTAGTCGAAGCGTTCTGATAACAAAAATCTGAAATTATGTATCTACGCAATAATGATATAATTTTGATATTACAGGGACCACAATGGTTCAATGGTTCAATTTTAGGTAAAAAAGGGGATTTTTTTCCTAAAAAGGAAAATTAAAACGACATTTCATTTATGATTAAAAACTTTTTATATCATATGGGTATCACGTGAATATTGAACGAAATTGCTCTCTGACAGAATCGCCGTTTCTTTAGCAACATTTTTAGTTACATATCTTTGTTTTATTCAAAAATAATTCTATTACCTAGATTTATGACTCATGTTTAAATTTTATTAAATCATATCTTCATCACTTATCAGTAGATACATTTTGATTCCTCATTTTCATATTTTTTCTAGTGTAATCTTTTTAATGCAGAACCCTGAGTCGTTGAAAGTATTTTGTTAAGTAAGATAGAAAAAAAAAATAGAAACACACACAAAAATGAATATCTAAGAACCCTAATTTTTCTAATTATGAAGATAATTTTTTTTTTAAATACGCGGAGTTTGCTAGCATGTGAAACCAAACATATAACAATCAACTTCAAATTATAAAGTATATTAGAGGGTCCTAATATGCACTACTTTTTCGCATATTACATTATATTCTCAATTTCCAAAATTTTGTTTCTGCATAGTTTCTACCACGCTGAAAACACCAGTTCTCGTAAGATCACTGAAGTTAAGCATTGTTGGGCGCGGTTAGTACTTGGATGGGTGACCGTTCAGGAATACTGCGTGCTGTTGGCCCGTCGTGGGTGTGGTGGGCCCACATTGGTAGTAAATAT
Source organism: Andricus curvator (assembly GCA_932195095.1). Taxonomy (NCBI): domain Eukaryota; kingdom Metazoa; phylum Arthropoda; class Insecta; order Hymenoptera; family Cynipidae; genus Andricus; species Andricus curvator. The sequence goes on from CAKNYM010023880.1 coordinate 8,178, forward strand.
CCACCTAGAAACACTACCCGAATCGGGTAGTGAGGCAATGAACTTTCGAGTTCGAACTGCTAATCAATGTATGTATGTATGTATAGCCACAAGTAAAGGGTTGCAGTACAGAACTAGATATCCAACAAAATCGGAATTTTTCAGGAGAGCGAAATATTATTCTGTAAAATCGAAATCACCATTTAAAAATAAAGCAAAAGTTTACTCTCGATCTGGAGTATTTTTGAATTGAGGTCAAAAAAGTATGATTACAAAAATTATCCAGTTCCGAGAAATAAAATGTGGAAGTTTACAATCTCAAAGTGACAGGAACCTAAAATTGGAATAGGCTCAGTTGCAGATCACGGTAAAATGTGCATTTTTCAGTTTCAACACAAAATAAAAATTTACTCCCGTGATGTTGAGTTGCTTAATTGGGAGAAAATGAGTTTCATTAAAAAAAGTTATCCAATTCCGAGTAAATCATTCAAGAATTTGGAGGTTCAAATTTCAGAGGTTTTGAAAATCGTCTTTGAATAGCGAATAAAAATTCATTTCTGAATTGAAAAAATAATAAAATCTTGCTCCCGAGATATTGAGAGGCTGAATAAGAATGAAAAGGTTTTCATCAAACAAAATTATTCTGTTCCAGGAAAATAAAGATTTAGTGTGACGGTATCGCACTGTAACAAACGATTTTTTGCTGGAAGGTCTATAATAAAAGAAGAAAGGTATTTTTCTTCATGAATAAAAAATAATAATTACAAAAAATATCGTTTCTGATCACAAGGCAAAAAGTAAAGTCAAAAACAAACCTTATAAAAGTGGCTTTTTGTAGAAAATGAAGGGACTTTCTTTGAAAAAAGTATTTAATTAATTTTTGAATTAAGAACCTTTAGGAAGCGGTATATGGTCAGAAAAAGGTTCAAAAAAGGTAAGAGGTTAGAAAATAAATAAAAAGAAGACGAACAAGATGGGAGACAAGTTATCTGGTTTTGAATTATCATTCTTATTATTACTATATTAACAATGAGATTTTGAACAAATACTTTTAACATAACACGTATTTGATTTTTAAAGAATTTTTCATGCAAAAAGCCCATTCTCAGCAAAAATGTTGGTTATCTAATTTTGTACTGCAACCGTTCAACTAACTATGATATTTTTGGTTCAGAAGTTATTCTTTTTATAACAAAAATTATTATTTAGTTGAAAATTTATAATTTTGGGTTGAAAATGTAATTTTTTTTGTAGAAAATTCATCTTTTTGGATTGAAAATATTTAACAATTTGGTTGACATTTTTTTCCTTCTTGTCAGAAGAATCTTTTTCGGTTGCATATTTAACTATCGTGTTCAAAATTCATATTTTTGGGCTTAAAGTTCTACCTTTTTGTAGAAAATTAGTTTTTTTGTTTAAATTTAAAATTCAGCAATTTGGGTTGACGTATTTTTTCTTTCTTGACTAAAAATTCTTTTTTGGTTGAAAAATAAACTATTTTGTTGAAAATTCGTCTTTTCGGATGAATTCAAGTGTTATTTCTGCCGAGGCTTCAATTATTTATCACAAATATATATATTAAACAAATGTCCTAAAGGAATTATTACTCGTGGAACTTTTTTTTATAAGTTCTTTTGAAAGAAAATCAGTACTAATATTTAGTCAAGTTTTTCATCTGAAAATTGAATTTATAATTGTTATAAACGGTTCATTAAATAAATACGCAACTGTAAAAGTTTTGTACTTGAGTATGTGCTTTTTTCACTCCAACTGTTATAATAGTTCCTCCTCATTGATATTGTAAGGAAAAAGTTTAGCGAAAATGTAACAATTATTTTTGTCTATAACAAATAGTATAAACAAATGACAAAAAATGAACATTTCTTCCTAGAAAAAAAATCACTTTTTCCACTGGATCTTTTTGAAAAGCAGTTCAAAAGACTTTTTCCATGAAGAAATGTTAATTTGTCTTATTCGTTTATACTATATGTTATCAGCAGTAATAATTGTTAAATTTTCGCGAAACTTCTTTCTTACAATATCAATCCTAAAGTACTATGATAACAGTTGGAGTAAAAAAGCACTTATTTAAGTACACCACTTTTACAGTTGCGTATTTATTTAATAAATTGTTTATAAAAATGGTGAGATTAATTATCAGCTTAAAATCTTGATTTAATCAGTGTTAACTTGCTTTCATCATAACTTATTGAGAAAAAAATGCCACAAATAAACGTTCCTTTGGGGAATTTGTTTAATATATTAGTTATAAACAATTTTTTATATTCACTTTCAACAAATTTTTGTGGTCAAGAACAATTTTTTAAGCAGTTTCATTGGTGTTCAGAGAGAAAGAGGCGATGAAAACCTAGAGAAAGAAATTAAAATTGAATATTTGTTGAACACTGTGCGGCTGCATAATTTGTACTTGGTTCAATATATTATTGAGATATTTAACTGCTCTTCTTTTTTACCTAACAATGAACTGTTAACACCTTAAGAAATAATAAATGAATCATTCCTTTTAAAATTTACCGCTTGAATATCGTTTACTGAATGGTGGTGCCACCACACGGAAAATTTAGAAGCACGTTTAAAGCAAACATTCCACGGATATCAAATGAAGAAAAAAGGTTTAACGATTAACAACTTGCGTTTTTGCCTCGTGAACACGTGTAAATGTTTCTTTTTCTCGCGGAAAATTTGTAATGAACATGGGAGACTCAGAGAAACTAGTTTTGTTGTACTCTGTATAATTTATACGTACACGGTATTTCATGGTCAGCCATTTTAATTTCCCTCAGTCTCAGTACACATGGTCCTAAGGTTGGTAGCACTTGTACTGTCAGCCAGTTTCCGAACGGATTAAAATAATACTGGCAGTACTAGTACTGCCAGTGAATTCTAGAACACAGCCCAAATTGGCTTTTTGATCCTTCCAACATGCGCGCGCATGAGCGGTAAAATTTGAATCAGGGTGGTGTCCCATGGCAGCGTCAAACTTGGCGCAAAACGCAAAACCGTAAATCACCAGATATTACAGCCAATGACTGTGTTTCTGTGGATTACTAGGAGAATATCATTGGTTCAAATATCTAGTTAATTGACGTTTTGCGTTTTGCGCCAAGATTGACGCTGCCATGGGACGCCACCCTGAAATTATTATGCACATTAAATGGTTACAATCATGTGTTGCAGATTAGGTCAGGATGGTTAAATGTGGAACTAAATTCGAAGTTTAGACTTTCATTATTGGTGTTTCAAATATTTGACAAACTTTTGCTTTTAATTCTCATTTATTAGAATCATTTTTTTTTATTAAAACTAAAATTTAGTAAGTGCATTTATAATTTATTTAAAAACTTTCAATTAAAAAGATTTACTTTGTTTGAAAGAGCACCTAAACTAAAAACATGTTTAATTGAAAAATAATTCTCAAATAAAAAAAATTATTAACGTTTTTGAATTATACATCTTAGAACTAAAATAAGAAAATATTAGAATTGAAAGATAATCTGTTTTAGTAGATATTTCTTTTTTTTTCATAAAAATGCAACTGCGTTTTGTTCAAAATTAATCTTCATTGCTTGAGAATTCAACTCATTTGTTTGAAAGATTTGGTTGAATCACTTCGTTAAGAAATCTTTTTTTTTTTTTTTTTGAAGATTCACATTTTTAATTAACAAATCATCTCTTTGGTTGAGAGCTTAACTATTTTGTTGGAAATTAATCTTTTTTAATTGAAAATTGAACTAATTTGGTAAAATTTTATCTCCTTTGTTGAAAATTTTTTATTGTACGTTTGAGACTTTGGTTGCAAATTTAACTATTTTATGGATTTTTTTTTTCGTTTAAAATAAACTTATTTAACTAAAAATGTAACTTTTCCATTTTTAAGGATTAATCCTTGTTAGTTGAAAATTCTCCTTTTTTGGATAAAAATACATTAGTTCCGTGGAAAATTAATTGTCTTGAGTGAAAAATCTTCATTCGTTGAAAATTCATCTTTTTGGTTTTAAAATTCCTTTTCTTTTTTTTGTAGAAATTTCGTCTTTTTTATTGAAATATCAACTTTTACACTTTTTTGTTTAATTATTTTCTTGAAAATTCAAGTATTTGGTCAAAAAGCCATCTTTTTCGACAGAAAAGTTATTTTTTTGTTTAAGAAAAATTAATAAATTTCAAAGAAAAAGGCATTTCACAAAAACTAAAATTTTCGAAAAAAATTTCACTGAAAAATCACTTTTACCGGCCATATCTTCTAAACTATTTGTGTTAGGATATTGTTTTTTTGCCTTTTCAGGAATTTTTTTTACTTTCTTTTTTGATTATGGACTTAAGTTTTACGATGTACCCGTGACGAGCAATTTTCAAAAACTAATTTTTTTGCACTTTTTTAACATTTTAAAAGCGTTCCGAAGCTCACTCGATATTGAGCATTTAGAAGGGTTTTTTTTTGTCACCAAATTACAGGGTTTCGGCCAAAAGAATATCACATATGACTTTTTCTCTAAGAAATATGCATGATAAATGGCATATAAAATGTCAAAAAATGAGTTATTTTAAAAATGACCATAACGATTTTGTAAATTTTAGGCTTAAAATGGTAGTAAGTCATCTCCAAAATAAAATTTCCAGGCAACGTGGACAAGCAAAGCTCGTTTCAGTTTAGGGTCTCAGAGGCCCATGAATGAAAACAAGGTTTATTTTATTTTAATTTCTGCTGTTAATGGATAATTTTACTTTGGCATACATGGACAGAATTACTTTTAGTGAAATAAAACACCCAGATTTTTTACTGAATTTTAAAAACATATTTAGGGGCCGTACAAAAATGTGTTTGAGAGACCCCTAAGTATTTTTTCAAGATTCTGTCCAAAATCCGGTGATGTACTCCAATAAACATAATATAGTGCAGATATGATCAAGAAAAATAATTTATTAACAGCGGAAATTAAAATAAGAGAATCATTTTTCTCAAAAAAGAGCTTGGGTGACCCCTAAATATTTTCTTTGATTTAAAAAAAAATTCAGGGGTGATTTTGATATTAAAGGATATATATGTCGTAGGCATTAGGCCGAATACGGCATTAGGTCTAATGCCCGGGCAATAGTCCTAATGCCGGCACGGAGATGAATCTACCTGCGTCGACCTTTCTTTCGTCTAATTCCCTGAATTCAAGGTGGCACTTAGTCGTCTGCATGCACAATCAATAACTATTATACATTTACTTGAAATCAGAAAAATGCTATATCTATTGGTCCATGTATTATAAAAATGAAGGAGTTGTGGAAAATTGAGAAATCTTTTTAAAATACATGAAATTATTTTTATTACCTTATAATATATTCATAGCAAATCGCAGTAAATGAAACCATCAATTTTCAAACATAAATTTAAAATTAAAATAAAATAGTTAAATTTTTAAAGAAATAAACTAGTTTTTAACAAAGCAGTTCAACTTTCCACCAAGTAGTTGAATTTTTAACAAAAAAAAAGAAGAATTCTCGACGAAAAATGTAATAGTTAATATTTCAACCAAAAAACGAATATTTAACAACATAGTTGAATCCTCAATGAAAACAGATTATTAATTTTGAAGCAAACAGTTGCTTTTTAAACCAAAAAAGATTAAATTTCTAGCAAAATAATTAAATTTTCTATAAAATAGACGAATTTTCAACCAATTATTTGATTTTTCAATTAACAAGATTCATTTTTGACCAATAAGAATAATTTTCTACCGAAAAAATGAATTTTCAACAAAATGCATGAATTTAATTTTAAATCAATATCGCTACATTTACCTGAAATCAGAAAAATGCTATATCTATTGGTCAGTGTATTATAAAAATGAAGAGAGTGAAAAAAGTGAGGAATCTTTTTAAATTACATGAAATTACTTGTATTGCCTTATAATACATTCACAGTGAATCCCAGAGATATTTGTCTGAAGTTGGATAAAACCGTTGCAAAAAAATGAAAGCTGCAATTATCCGCCGATATCAGATAATTGTAATAGTCAAAAGCATTAATTTTCGAATATAAGAAAGAATTTTTAACAAAATGGATCAATTTTTAACCATAAGATAAAAATGATAAATTTTCCGTTAAAACTGTTAATTTGCAAACAAAAAAATAATTTTTAACATAATATTTTTATTAAAAAAAAAAAAAAAAATCAACTAAGATGATGAATCTTCAAACAAATAAATTAAATTTTCAACAAAGCAGTTCGACTTTACACCAAGTAGTTGAATTTTTAACCAACAAGAGACAAGAATTCTCGACGAAAAATATAATAGTTAATATTTCAACCAAAAGACGAATATTTAAAAAATAGCTGAATCCTCAACGAAAACAGATTATTGATTTTCAACCAAAAAGTTGCATTTTTAACCAAAAAAGATAACATTTTTAGTAAAATATATCAATTTTCAATAATAAAGACGACTTTAAAAACAAAAACATGAATTTTTAATCCAGAGGATAAATTTTCTGAAAAAGACGACCTTTATACAAAATACATGAATTTTCAAGCAATTACTTTAATTTTCAGCCTAAAAGGTGAATTTTCAACCAATAAAGATGATTTATCAACCATCAGAAGTTGAATATATAATAACGAAAATATATAACTTTTCAATAAAATAGTTGAATTTTCAATCAAATAACCTGGGAAATTAAACTTATTTCATTTTAAATCAATGACGTTACATTTACTTTAAATCAAAAAAATGCTATATCTACTGTACGGTATATTCTAAAAATGACGGAAGGAAAAAAGTGTGGAATCTTTTTAATGTTAGTTGAAAATTCAACTTCTTCTTTGATAATTTAACTATTTTATTTTTATTTTTTAAATTTATGTTTGAAAATTGATGGTTTCATTTACTGGGATTTACTATGAATATATTATAAGGTAATAAAAATAATTTCATGTATTTTAAAAAGATTTCTCAATTTTCCACAATTCCTTCATTTTTATAATACATTGACCAATATATATAGCATTTTTCTGATTTCAAGTAAATGTATAATAGTTATTGATTTAAAATGAAATTCGTCTTATTGCCCAGGTTATACTTTGGGCAATAAGCCGTGAGTGCATGCAGACGACTAAGTGCCACCTTGAATTCAGGGAATTAGACGAAAGAAAGGTCGACGCAGGTAGATTCATCTCCGTGCCGGCATTAGGACTATTGCCCGGGCATTAGACCTAATGCCGTATTCGGCCTAATGCCTACGACATATATACTTCGTAGGCAGGGGAACTATTTCAGAAAAAATTAAGCCTTTTTTGGAACACCCTAATGTGATATATTTCTATTTATTAATATTTCTAATGTATATATTTTTATGTGCATTTTGTGATTTTACGTGCTTACTGCAAATTATTGTCAAATAGACGGCTTCTTGTAAGAAATTGATTTGTTTAGTTTCAATGTTTGGAGAGTTTTAATATTCCATTTATTCTTGTAGTTATCTAAAAATAATTAATGCTAGTATTTATTCAGTAGAATGAGGTGATTGAATTTTCAGGTTAAAGCTTGTGTCCAACAGCCTTGAGTCAATTTTTATGTAGAGTCAATATATGTATGTGTGATAACAATATCAATGTGATAAACAGAATATTTGGAATTGAGAGTAAAAACATTTTTATATATTGTTGGTAATTAATTTAAAAGAAACTGAGATGCTCTCAGAGAACTAAAATTCAATTTTTATATTTTGTTGGTAATTAATTTAAAATAAACTGATATGCTCTTAGAAAACTAAAATTCTCGTGTTTCTTCAATAAAATGTAAGTAAATAATAATTATTATTAATTAACATTTTCGTAAATACAATTACACAGACAATTAATTTTTAATTCAGTATAGAAGAGTGACACTTTGAATTGGGTTAAATAATAATTAAATTAAATTAAAAAATTCCTTCAAGCACATCTTTACGACTTGAAGAATATGTAAATTAGAAGCAAAATGTTGTCAAATATTTGAAACACCATTAATGAAAGTCTAGACTTCAAATTTCGTTTCATATTTACCCATCTTGACCTAATCTGCAACACATGATTGTAACCATTTAATGTGCCTAATAATTTAATTCAAATTTTACCGCTCATGCGCGCGCATGATAAAAGGATCAAAAAGCCAATTTGGTCGTAGCTGTCATGATCCGCTCGTGGTTGTAGCAGTGTATCTTGAAGAAGACTGTACTGCCGGGACTCGACTCGGGCGAAACAATAGGCCCCCAACGAACAGGTAAAGGGGCTGGAGGTAAACCATGGAGTTACTTTAAGCCATAAATTTAAATGAAAAGATAATCTGAAAAACATTAAGTGAACAATTATAGGGAATCTAAATTTAAGGTTAGGTCACTCGCTCTCTCGCAGGAGATTCCAATTATAGTCAGAAGCTCGCAACATTATACACTTTTACTTAGATAATTATAAACTCTTACCTATGCTTTAGAAGCTATTTATTATTCTGTCCACTTTAGTTTCGTTCAGTCTCGTTTGATGCGTATACTTCTGCTTACGTCACATCATTCATTTAATAAAAGCTAAAATATTTTTTACATTTTCTTGGCTCCTCATTCTTTACTCAAATATTAGTTCTCATTCGTTTTCAATAAATAAATCTTTATAAAATAGCACAATTCGGATATCCCGCCACTTTCCCGCAAGTAACTGCCAGGGTAGCGTTCAGGTTTCTCACCAAGTGCACTCGTCGGGTGAACCTATAAAAGGGGCGTGGTTTACGAAAGTGAACCACGAAGTGCCATGTTCTTTGAACGGGTGCGTGTGAAAGGGTTTGGCGCGAATATAAAAATTGTCATGTTATGTTCACATATAACAACATAATATGTTGTATGCCCCTTCATTATATGATAATGGAGAGGCAGCAAAATAAAATTATTATTGCTGTAATGGTGCATTCATACCTGTCCGTCCGACC
>CAKNYM010023882.1:0-10535 GCA_932195095.1 Andricus curvator
TCCAGTGGAACGTTCCCAAGGGGCGGACATTTTACACGTTCCGGGAAAGTTCCTGGAACGTTCCGCTGGAACGTTCCGAAGGTGCCCGCGGAACGTTCCAGGAACGTTCCCGGAATGTTCCGTGCTATTAGGGGAGATACAAAAATTGCAAAAAATATTTTCCACAATCAACCAAATTAGACAACATTCTCATGAATTCTGTAAATTCCCTTGAATTTTGTGAACTCAGTGGAATTCTCCTGAATTCTCTTGAATTCAGCAGAATTTTCTTAAAATCAGCGAAATTATCTCTAACTCTGTAGAATTCTTCTGATTTCAGCAGAATTCTTTTGAATTCAGTGGAATTCTCTTGAATTTTGTATCATTCTCATGAATTCAGTATAATTCTCTTGAATTATGTAAAATTCTCTTGAATTCAGTAGCACTCTTTTAAGTTTGGCAGAACTCTCTTTAATTCAGCAGAATTCTCTAACGTTTGGCAGAATTCTCTTGAGATCAACAGCACTCTCTTGAGTAATGTAGAATTCTCCTGAATTCAGTACAATTTCCTTGAATTTATCATAATTCTCTGGAATTCTGTAAAAATATCTCGTAAATTCAGTAGAATTCTCTTGAATTATGTAGAATTCTCTTAAACTTTGTTTAATTCTCTTAAATTCAGTATAATTCTCCTAGGTTTGGCAGAATTCTCTTGAATTTAGTCAAATTATCCTGTTTTCTTTCGTATTTAGCAGAATATTCTTGAAATAAGCAAAATTCTTTCGAATTCTAAAGAATTCTCTAGAGTTAGGCAGAATTCCCTTGAATTATTCATAATTCTGTGGAATTCTGTATAAATATCTCGTGAATACCGTAGAATTCTCTTTATTCATGCATTCTCTTATTGAAAAAATGCGACACGCAAGAGTCATAATTAAATGCTTGATGATTTCAGTGCAGTACGGAAATCAAGAGAGCTCTACTCAGTTCAAGAGAATTCTACAGATTGCACGAGAATTCTGTCGATCTCAAGAGAATTCTACTAAATTCAAGAGAATTCTACTGCATTTACGAGATATTTTTACAGAATTCCAGAGAATTCTACATTATTCAAGAGAATGCTGTTGATCTCAAGAGAATTCTGCCGAACGTTAAAGAATTCTGCTGAATTGAAGAGAGTTCTGCCAAACTTAAAAGAGTGCTACTGAATTCAAGAGAATTGAACATAATTCAAGATAATTATACTGAATTCATGAGAATGATACCAAATTCAAGAGAATTCCACTGAATTCAAAAGAATTCTGCTGAAATCAGAAGAATTCTACAGAGTTAGAGAGAATTTCGCTGATTTTAAGAAAATTCTGCTGAATTCAAGAGAATTCTTCAGAATTCAGGAGAATTCCACTGAGTTCACAAAATTCAAGGGAATTATACAGAATTCATGAGAATGTTGTCTAATTTGGTTGATTGTGGAAAATATTTTTTGCAATTTTTGTATCTCGTTGACGTGTGAAGTTACACCAGAGAGTCACAACCTACTGGAAAAGCGAATGGGGGAGAAATTACACGAATTACACGATTTGAACTTGTTTATGCACGCACTCTTGTCGACGGCACATGGACTGTCGAACTTCTAACGCGTGCTTCTGATTGGTTAATCTTCAATTGTTAATTACTCGGTAATTATTAACTTTAGCAAAAATTTTTATAATTATTTTCGACGCCATTTTTTTGTTAGAATTCAAAAATACAAAAATGTCTTTTGAGTACCCGGACACCCTGTAGATTGGACTGTAATTATTGAGATCTGAAATTATATTTAAGCATTTATTACTATTTTTCTTAATAAAAAACATTTCTGCTATTAGTCTTTTAAATTCGTTAGGTTCATGATGTAAAACTGTAACATTTTCCCAATCAATTAAATGTCCAGTTTCAACCTGGTGTTTTGCTATGACTTTATGGTTTTTTCGATTTTGGCTAAAATTATCATGATGTTCTTTAATTCTGGTAGCAAGTAATCTACTAGTTTGACCAAAATAACATTTTTCACAATTCAAACATTGAATTTTATATGCTACATCAGTAAGTTGCAAATTATTTAATAAGTCTTTTCGTAATTTTATAAATTTATAAAGTTTTGAATCAATTCTCAAATTTGTTGTAATATTAAAATCATGTAAAATCCCTTTAATTTCAAAAGATAACTTTCCATGATAAGAAATTGATACTATTGGTTTAAAATTTAAATTTCTATCTATATTTATATTAGTTTGGTTAGATAAAGCATCTGTAATTGTTTTAATTTTATTATTAATATGTGTTTGAATAAATTCTGTTGGATAATTATTTAAATATAGAGTTTTTTTTAATTCAATATTTGAATAATTGTGGAACGATTCATGTGATAATTTAAGCGCTGTATCTATAAGATTTTTAACTATAGAAATTTTATGTTATATTGGATGGTTAGAAAGACAATTTAAATATTAAGAGGTAAATCTGTATAATTTTTTATATTAATCCATCTACTTAAAATACTATTAATTACTAAATCAATTGGAACGCTAGTAAATAACGAAGAAACATCCCAGGAAAGAAGAACCCATTGAAAAGGGACTCCGTGAATTGCGTATCTGTCATTTGCAGATTGAGATTTTTAAAACTGAATTGGTTTGCGACTATGTGAATCGGTCAGTTTCTCGAATGGCTTCGAATCTTCAATGTACTACAATGTCCATTTCAATCAAAGTCATATTGAATCGGTTTACCTCTTTTTGAATAAGACCGATTTTTTTGAGGTTAGGCTGCCATATTTCACATGATTTTTAACATTTATAAATTATTGATAGATTAAGAGAAATCATCCGCAAGGCTACTAGATTCCCTTTGCTATTTTAGTTCTAGAGGATGTGAAGGCTTTTGTGGCTTATAAGTCTGTCAAAAAAATAATAACGCGCAAAATTCGGTTAAAAACCAATCGGCCTCAATCTGGAATTCCAGTGACAGATACGCTATTCAAACGACTTCGAAACCCATTCAAAGAAAGTAAATGGATTTTTGTTTCCTGGGATCTAGCGAAGCCATAATATGATCAGGTGGAATTGTTTTATTAATAATTATATTTTTAAATTCAAAAGAATTTTTTACTTGAGATTTTGGTACTATTAAAGCTTTTTTAAGAATGCTATTAAAAATATTAGCCATTTTAGAAGTCGGTGAGTTTATTAATACAGGTCGAAGTGGACAATTATGTTTATGAACTCTAGGTAACCCATAAATTCTAGGAATGTTAGTGTCGTGAACTAAAATATCTTTGCGTAATATATCTTCGTCTAAATATGCATTAATTCGCCAAGAATTTAACAATTCAAATGTTTTATTTTTTAATTCTTTTTCAGGATTTTCATTTAATTTTTCATATGTTGTAGTATCATTTATTAATTAATGCATTTTTTAAACATAAGATTCCTTTTTAAGCACTACTGTAATATTACTTTTATCTGCATGGGTTATTAGTAATATTGTTTATTAGAATTGATAAATGTTTTTTGTTTTATTAATGTTTTGTGCTAAGACTCTATCAACATGAGTAATTTTATTATTCTGTAAAAAATTATGTGATGTATTAATTATTCTATCCCTGGCGGACCGAACGAACGGAGCGGATACGCTACAGCGTATCCTCACACTATCCACATCGTATCCTCTCCGTATCATGCAAGAAAAACTCATTAAAAAAGGAAGAAGAACATTTCACTTGTTGAAATTCGGATTCTATGTGAAATTTTCCGTTAAAAGGTCACGGAGTAATCGCAATAGTTTTTCTTGCAACATTAAAAACTTAAAAAAAATATAATACTTATCAATAACGTGGGCTGAAGGCGACTTCAAACGCATCGCCGACGGATAACGCCTATTAACTGCTACTGAATGACGATGCGTTTGAAGTCGCCTTCAGCGCACGTCATCAATAAGTATTATATTTTTTTTAAGTTTTTAATGTTGCAAGAAAAACTATTGCGATTACTCTCCCTGCAAAAAACGTCGTATTGAAAAGTATTAAAATATATTGACATTTTGAATGCGATTCAATTCTGTTTTCTGTTCCAAAAAAAAGATTTTAAAAGTATTAGTTCGTACTGGTTCGCATTATCCTTCATCACGCTGAATGCGAAAAGGCAGTGTCGATGATTCGCATTACAAAGTATTGGTTCGCATTAAACTTCAAGACGCCGAATGCGAGATGGCAGTTGTGGATCTTCTGCATTTAAAAGTATAAAAGTAATCAAGCGGTTCCTCTTTATTGTAAAACTTTTTTTAAATAATGTAAAATAAATATATAAATATTAATAAATAAACACTTTATAAAATATGGAATAAAATTTTAATCCGCGGTTACGCATTCAGAAGTATTCCAATAACTTTTGAAATTTTCGAAATTTAAACTAATGCGACATTTCGCATTAAAAAGTTTTCAAATCACGCACAACATTCTTCTCATTCGATCGCATTTAAAATCATTAAAACTAATGCGAACTTTCGTATTAAAAAGTTTTCACTCAACCGAAACATTTCCATCATTAATTCGTATTGAAAAGTATTCAAACCAGTATGAACTCTCGCATTAAAAAGTTGTCACTCGATAACAAATTTCGTCTCATTCTATCGCATTCAAAAGTATTTAAACATATGCGAACTTTCGCATTGAAAAGTTTTTACCTCGCTCAAAAAAGGCGTCTCATTCTTTCGCGTTGAAAAGGATTCAAAGTAATGCGAACTCTCGATTTAAAAAGTTTTCATTTCGCTCTCAAATTTTCTCTCATTCGGTCGCATTAGAAAGCATTAAAACGAATGTGAAGTCTCGCATTAAAAAGCATTGCGTGCAAAAATTTTTATCTTTCGTATTCAAACGCATTCAGGAATTTAATGTTATATAAGAAGTATCGTATTTAAACGTTTTCGGCTAACCTCCAATGCGAAACTGACACATAACAGACTTCACGGAAACAAATCGTGAATGCCAAACAATACTTTTGAATTTTACGTTTCTTGCAGGGCTGTGACCTTTTATCTCAAAATTTCACGTAGAATCCGAATTTCAACAAGTGAAATGTTAATCTTTCTTTTTTCATGAGTTTTTCTTGCATGATACGGAGAGGATACGATGTGGATACTATAAGGATCCGCTGTAGCGTATCCGTTCCGTTCGTTCGGTCCGCCAGGGATGTCTTAACAACTCGCGATCTTCAATATTTTCAATTAAACCAATATTTGACTATATCTTTAACAATGTCCAAAATTAGTGTACGTTTGTTTGTTAAAAAGGAAGAACTAAATTTTTTACCTAAACTTAAAATATCATTAACTTTGTCTGGAATATCAACATTACTAAAATTTATAATCCAAGGATCTTTAGAATCAGAATTAATTGTATCTTTATGTTTATTTATATTGATAGGTACCTGAACTTTACTTTTAATTTTTAAATTTTGAAGTTTTTTCTCCAGTCTTTGTTTATTTTTTAAATTGCTTATTGTGCTATTTGATTGATTTTCTAAAGTGTTAGTATATATTATTAGGCAGTGAGTTTCTTAAATTTATTTTAACGTTATTAAAATTTTGTTTTAAATATTCTAAATGGATATTCAAGTCTTTGATTTCATCATTAAGTAAACGACGCTCTAAAGAATCTACCATTAAATTAACATGGTTTTTTGCACTGTCACTAAAAAATTGTACACTTCTAACATTCTTAGTAGCATTAGTAATATTCTTTGGTAATAAATTATGAAAGCGACAATTAACAAGAAATGATTCTCTATTTTTTAAATTATTAATTCTCTTGTTCAAATTGATGAACTTTTTTACATCTGTAAAAGAATTTGGAAAATTATTTTTGATTTCGTTGAGATACATATTGTTATAAAAAACAACTATTTTTTACTCTAAAAAAAACTTAAATTAATTAGTTTAATTACTAACATTTAATACAGAAGCTTGAATATACTTCAAATTTGAAAATAACAATTTTGTTAAAAAATTATGATAGTTAAATTAAACATTATGTTAAAGATGATATAAATTAATAAGCAAAATTAAACTTTAAATTTTGACTATGAAAATTAACAATTTGTGTCAACAAACATTATAATAGATTAGTAAAGATGTTAGAAGTCGATGACATGCATCATTAGCATGGATAAAATTCTAAATTTGACAATAAAAATATAACAAATTATGTCAAAACATATTATTAGTTAGATTAGAAGAGATGTTTAAGCGATGTTGTTTATCTGAGTGATATAATTTTATAAATATATATAATATTAATGGTGGATAATGACATACTTCAGACCAAAAAAGTATTCGCAGAGATGAGGTGGGAGATGGCCGATCCCATGCATTTAATTTGGAGTGATTTTCCGCAGCGCCCCCTCTGCACCTAAGCTTTTGCGAACTAAAATCAAAGCGCCCCCAATGCACCTAGCCAGTTTACGAACTAAAATAGACGATAGACGCTCCTACTTGAGTGGCCAAGCAGGGCGGCATTTTTCCAATTTGATGATGTCGGTAGAGAAGATCAGAGTGGGTAATTTTAGTTCGTAAACTGGCTAGGTGCATTGGGGGCGCTTTGATTAAAAAGCTGTTATAAAAGAATCTGGCAGATTTTAAGGCCATTTGTATCATTTTGCACAATTAAAAGAAATTGCAGGAAAAATTCGAATTAATTTAAAACATAGTTTTCAAACTTTTAAAAAATAATTTAAATATCGAGAAGATTTAAAAGAAAATAATTATAGATTTTTGAAGATTTTGAAATAAGATTTTGGAACCTTTTCAAGAATTTTGAAGGGTTTCAAGAAAATAAACATTTTTTCGTAAGATTCCAGAGAAAGCTTTTAATGCTTTTTTTTGTTGAAAAATAATTTTTAAAGAAAATTTAAAGATATTTTAAAACATTTTTAAACATTTCAAAAAATGAGACAAATGAAGAATCTCGAAAAAGAGTCTTAATGATTATTTTAGTATATCACGGTGAAAAATGGTGAAATATAAAAAAATGTTATTGAAAATTAGTTGTTTATTTTTTGGTTGAAAATGTAACATTTTTTCTTAATTTGCTGTTTTTTGGTAGAAAATAAATCTTCTTGTTTGAAAATTTATCTTTTGTATCGAAAATTGAACTACTTGGTTAAAAAATCATCTTTTTGATTGAAAATTTCACTTTTTTTAAAATTCATTGTTTGTCGGTTCAAAATGTAACTACTCTTATTTAAAATTTTTTTAAATTTGTTCTAAATTTTATTATATATTTTATTTTATTTTATAATTTTATATTTAATATTAATTAATTAATGGAGGAGTCACGACAGTTCGAAAAAAGTTCTGGAATAATTGGAAAAATCATGAAATTTAAAAAAAAATGACTAAATTTTGTTTTATTCAACAAATAAATTTCAAAGCATATTAATCAAAGTCTTAATAATTATTTTTATACGCCGCAGCGATAAATGGTGGAGATTAAGAATTTGTGTTGAAAATTAGTGTTGGTTTTTGGTTTCTAATTTAAATACATATTTTTTAAATTCGTTGTTTTTTGGTAGAAAATAAGTCTTCTTGTTTTAAAATTCCTATATCTTGTATTGAAAATTCGACTACTTGGTTCCAAATTCCTTTTGTTTTCTTGAAAATTTTTGAATGAAAATTGAACAATTTTTTCAAAATACATTGTTTCTGGTTGAAAATGTAACTATTCTATTTGTTTTTTTATTGGCTTTAAATTAATTTTCTTACAAGGGGAGTGCGCGTGACGGGGGACACGGATTTCAATCATCTTTTGTGAGCGAAGAGGGCTTAATTTGAGATGAAAAAAGCTGAAACCGTTTACTTAGATAGAAAACAGTTTATGAGAAAAAAGGGTTGAAAGAAACCCGCGCAGAATGACTCGGTTTGAATTAGGGAACGATCGAGCAAGCTTCGATGGAGAAATGGTCTAGGTTCCAGACTGGATAGTCTGCCGTCATGGGTTTGCGTCCCCCTACTTTATCAAATTTTTTTATTTCTATTCCTTTTTTTGAATAGTTTAACCCTGAATATGCATAAATATTATAAAAACAATAGTGAAGAGTTAAAAAAAATATTTTAAGAATACAAAAATTTTTATTTTTGACACAACAATATTTTTATCAAATAGTTGATGTTTACAGCACGTAATAAATTATTTTTAGGCAATAAGCATTATTATTTTGCACTTCTTTTTTTATACTTTTATAAGCAAAAAATAAATTTAAGGAAATTATATGCATGAAAAATAAATTAAAAGTACCTCAAAATATAAAAGCGGAAGTTGGGTTACAAGTATTGAAATGTAAAATGAAGAATTCAATATCGGGTCTAGAAAATATTACGTAATTAATTAAAACTGGAAATAATTTTTTATTTTGAAAAATGAATTTTAATCGAATATTCAAAAACATTTTAGAACATTTAAAAAACTTTAATAAAATTGTTTAAAAAGATTCTGGAGGATTTCAAGGCAATTTTTATAATTTTGCACAATTAAAAAAAAATCACGAAAATTCCAATTCATTTAAAACATAGTTTTGAAACTTAAAACGATAATTTTAATATTGAGAAGATTTACAAAAGAAAATAAAAAAAATGTACATTTTTGAAAAAAATTCATTTTTGTGGTTGAAAATTTAAATCTATTTTTTTTACATTTTTGTTTTTTAGAAGGAAATTAATTTTATAGGTTAAAAATTCATCTTTTTGATTGAAGATTGAACTTTTTTTGAAAACTCGTTGTTTATTTGTTGCAAATTTAACTATTCTTCCAACTGATTTCGGATTTTTGCTCGGAATTTATAGAAATATTTTGAAATGTTTTAAAATCTTGTGAAATTTTGTTGAAAAATTAATTTCTGAAAACAAAAAATCCTTTAAATGTCCCTATGAATCTTAAGAATATTCTCTTGAAACCATTAAAAATTCTTAAAAAGTTTCTAAACTTCCTGTTCAAAATCTTGAAAATTCTACATTTTGTTTTAATTTTTTTAAAGTCTTTTGTAGTCATAAATTATTTTTGAATGTTTTGAATACTTTTAAATATCTGTTAAAGTTGCAAGATTTCTCATTAATTTTGTAACTGTGCAAAATTGCAAAATTTTGTTTTAAAATCAATCATTTAATGTGAGAGTTTCGCGGAAATCGTAAAATCTTAAGAAAATGTTTTCATATTTCCTAAAAAAAAACATCGTTTTTTGAAATTGGCAAAATTTATTAAATCACAAATCGGTCGGAAGGCTAATTATAACTGAATAAGTTTTTTATTATTTGTTTTATAAAAAACATGGAAGACCTGAAAGTCATGAAATTTTGAAAAATTTTTGGAAAAAGTGGAAAAGCATGGAATTTTGAAAAAAATGGCTAGATTTTTTGTATTCAAAGGTTAACTTAAAAGACTATTAATCAAACTCTTAACAATTATTTTAATACATCACGCCGAGAAATGGTAGAAAATTAAAAATTTGTATTGAAAATTAGTTTAACTATAGTTTGACTATATATTTGTTAATTTCGTTGTGTTTTTTTTTTGTAGAAAATAAATTCAACCATTTGGTTGAAAATTCCTTTTTTTACATTCTCATCAGAGAAGGTCTTAGATTTGTGTAAAATTTGACCCCCCCCCCCCCAGTTGTTGTCAAATTTCCACTGTTGAGACCCTCTGAACCCGAAAAACAGGTTTTTATAAATGCGTCTGTATGTATGTATGAATATATGTATGTATGTATGACTGTATGTCTGTCTGTATGTCTCTCTGTGAGCTCGATAACTTTTGAAAAAATTAATCTATTAGACTGGCCTTTGTTACACTCTTTAAGTGTCAAAAACTGAAGCTCAAGTACGTTAGCCAGCTATTTTGGATGAAAATGCAAAAAGTTAGAGCATTTTGAAAATTCTTGAGCCCTTTTTTTCATGATATAAAAATTCCATGTGCGGTTGTTCATAGTACTCGGAAAGTCGAATAATTTATCTCGAAAACTTTTTCCGATAAAATGAAAATTATCAGAGTTATAGCATGTAAAAATTCAAAAAATCAAAGGCAAATGCAAATTTTAAGCCGAACAACGCACGATATGAAAAAAAGTCAAGAGGAAGAAAACGTTAATTTTTGAAAGCCCTAAAACATTATTATAACAACTTTTTGAATTTTCTGGAAAAATCGAAAATTCAAATTTTGACCGCACAAAAAATAATGAAAAATCAAAAATTCCATTTTGCGGTCAAAATATACAAGATACGAAAAAAGATGAATGGACAAAAATTGTGTATTCAAAAAAGATCTACAAATTTGTCATGAATCACGTTTTGATAGGACTCTTAGTTTTTGTTTTATTCGTAAAAAAACTGCATTAAAAATAGAAAAATTGAATTTTTATAGACAAACGACACAAGATACAAAAAAAATATTAGGACAAATGTTGTTCAACTAAAAAGTAGCTCAAAATTTGTTCTTAATTATTTGTTATAGGATGTGTAGATTTTGTTTT
>CAKNYM010023883.1:0-14647 GCA_932195095.1 Andricus curvator
GCGCCATATGTGTGTCAGTCCCGGGACTTAATGACCCATGTGTTATGGCCGTTGGCATAATAATGATTCCATTCCATAATAATGATCTAATTAGATCCTAGATATTTTTTCTTTATCAAAATTGGAATATTACAAATTGTATCATATGAAGAAAATAATCAAAATTATTAGTCCGCCTTTTCATGGAAGAAAATGTGAAAAATTTCCAAATACTTTTTCTAATATATATAATATTTTTCCAAATTAAAAAGAAAATTTCTTTCTTACTTTTGTTTAGCTGGAAAATTAACTTCGAAAAAAATATTTTGAACTCTGAAAGTTTGCTCCATGAAAATAGGCTGCCTAGAACGCATGACTGTACACTATTTTAATATCTTCGACGTATTTTATTTATTTAAAAACTTAATTTTAATCTTTATTGGGCTAACTAAACAGTTCCAATTAATCAAAAATGTTTATTTTGTATTCAAATAATATTTTGAAAATTCCTGATTTGAATTTTAAATGCATAAAATTTAGAATTACTGTTTAGAAATTTTTTGAAGCATTTGCAAAAAACCCAACTTTAATGTTTAATCGAATTTTCCTAATTTTGAGTACTTATTTTTTGAATACTTTAATACATCTTTAATTTTCTAATCAATTTTAATCAATTTTATAATCATATTAATACTTTCAAGTTGAAATAAGAAGTTTGAAATGTGCGCTCAATTTTTGAAAACGATATCTTTGAAATGATGATGGCCGTCGCGCGCCCACGTAGTCTCCCCGCTCTGTCTTCCGCAGTCTCTCGCCATCAGCCCGCGTTTACCGCTTTGTTTATAGTTTTCCGCGTTTTACTCGTTATTGTTTTCGGATATAATTTTAAAGTCAAGTGTTTTTAGGTGTTTATGCTTATTGGATACGATCGAGGGTAGCATACAGTAGCGTTGATATCAATTGCAGAGCAGGTATCAGTACACATACATAACCTTATTTTTTCTTATATTATCGTGCCATTATAATATATCGTGCTCACTATCAATGTTATAGAAATATATCATTTTAAATAACTTAGAATAACTCGGACAGTGTATATTCAAATATATAAATAGTATTTTAGGATTCAGGGTACAGTCGCAAGATGATCGCATTTCACACGCACGCGTGAGACTATCACCCGTGCGAGCGATATGCGTCTCATATGAGGACGCATCTGTCATCCGTGGTGAACGCACGCGTGCGAATTAATCCGCATGCGTGCATGCACTGTGAGTCGCATATGCGTTTCACATTGTTATCTGGGTGAGTTCGTATTGTATGGTCATGGTATATAAATAAGAAGGCATAACAATCTCTATAATGCAAGGTCTATGTGGCTATAAGGTGCGCTTAGGAGTATGACGTCAGAATTAACTACAATCAATGCTTTGCATGTAGAAATGGAAATAAATATTACAATTTAAATTAGACAGAATGGAAAAAGTACTATAAGTTATCAATGTGATATGTGAATGAAAATTAAATTTAAAATGAAAATTAAATGTGTAGTTGTACAAAATACATTTTCGGTATGGTAACATGAGACGTTAATATTACAATTTTATAACAATAAAAAATCTTGTGAATGTTGGGTGTGGTTAAAAAATTATAGTATAAAATTATTGTTTAAAACATAACCTCAAATGGATAGGGAAAAATTGATAAATTTAATTTTTATAATTTGTTGATTCTATTAGATGATCATATTTGCGACTGAGAAATTGTATGTCTGTTTTTGTGTTTATTGATTTATTGTTCTTTTTGATGTAGAAGATTTCTTTGAACATTCTTCTTTTATCATTCTTTTCGGAATCCAAAATTGTAAAATTTTGGAAATCGAAATGATGATCGTTCTCATGGGAATGTTTTACTAGTGATGTGGTTCAAAAATCATTTTTACAATCGTATATCTGTTCTTTCATACGTGTGTTAGTGGTTCTACTTGTTTCTCCAATGTAAATACCGTCACATCCTTTACAATCAATACCATATACAACACCAGATTTTTGTTCTTTTTTAATTGGTTCTTTTCCAGTGTTAAAACATTTAAATTTATTTTTATTTGAAAAAATCTACTTTTAAATCTGTGTGTTTGCAAGCTTTAATTATTGTTTTTTTTAGATTGTTCAATATAAGGAATAACTATATATGTGTTATTGTTTTTTAATATTGGATTGTTTAAGATTTTTATTTGTTTAGTCATCTGTTCAAATCTGTTTTTGATATGTTTGTCTAATAGTTTTGATGGGTATTTATTGTTTAAAAGTGTGTTTGTTAACAATTTTAAATTATTGTCCATGTAGGTTTTTGGTACCAATTCAAGATAAGTTTGTTGTTTATTCTATTTATTGAAATGTCTGAAAAGTTAATTTTATTATCTTATTCTCTTTCTATAGTGAATTGAATTCTATTATTATAGTTATCGAGTCTGTTGTGTAAATCTGTTATTTTGTTAGTTGGAATACATGCTAAGACGTCATTGACGTATCTATAAAAAAATTTAATGTTTTAAGGAAGTTTAAAAAAAATTTTATTTTCCATGTTTTCCATTACTAAATCGATGACGTCTTAGCATGTATTCCAACTAACAAAATAACAGATTTACACAACAGACTCGATAACTATAATAATAGAATTCAATTCACTATAGAAAGAGAAACAGATAATAAAATTAACTTTTTAGACATTTCAATAAATAGAATAAACAACAAACTTATCTTGAATTGGTACCAAAAACCTACATGGTCAGGTAGATACCTTCATTTTGATTCATATTGTGATTTTAAATATAAACCAAGTGTAATCAACTCTTTAGTCGACAGAGCAATACAATTGTCTGATCCTTTATTTTGGGACAATAATTTAAAATTGGTAACAAACACACTTTTAAACAATAAATACCCATCAAAACTATTAGACAAACATATCAAAAACAGATTTGAACAGATGACTAAACAAATAAACATCTTAAACAATCCAATATTAAAAAACAATAACACATATATTTATTTATTTATTGAAACAGTGAACGGGCTAAGCCCTTGTATACATTAGAGTGTTAACGATATCAAGAATTAGGTGTAAGTCTAAATATTGGCGCAATAGTTCAACGATGGCCGCTGTGACAACGCAAGTAATAATTGCAATATATTTTTATTGAAAAATTGAAAGTTCATCAAATAATTTCCTGCTATTAATTAATAAGTATCAGATAGTCTGCGCAATATAGTTTTGAATTGGAACGCTGACATATTAAAAAAGTCAAGTTCATTGCCTAAGTCGTTCGCTTCTCTACAAATGCGTGTGAGCGCTGAATTCTCTCCGTAATTAGTGCGATGCGAAGGTAGCTTAAACAATTTATAATTACGAAGAGATTTTTCAGGGGCATGTAGACATATTTCTGCGAGTATTGAAGGACAGTCAATTATGTTATTTAGTAGATTGTATAAAAAATTGACGTCAGTGCACACCATCCTTGACGACAATTTGGGTATATTTAATAGAAATCTGATATCATCATAATTGTGATCGCGTCTATTCATTGTAATTGCGAGTATATATATTCCGAATATATAGTTATTCCTTATATTGAACACTTTAAAAAAACAATAATTAAAGCTTGCAAACACACATATTTAAAAGTAGTTTTTTTCAAATAAAAATAAATTTAAATGTTTTAACACTAGAAAAGAACCAATTAAAAAAGAACAAAAATCTGGTGTTGTATATGGTATTGATTGTAAAGGATGTGACGGTATTTACATTGGAGAAACAAGTAGAACCACTAACACACGTATGAAAGAACACATATACGATTGTAAAAATGATTTTTGAACCATATCACTAGTAAAACATTCCCATAAGAACGATCATCATTTCGATTTCCAAAATTTTACAATTTTGGATTCCGAAAAGAATGATAAAAGAAGAATGTTCAAAGAAATGTTCTACATCAAAAAGAACAATAAATCAATAAACACAAAAACAGACATACAATTTCTCAGTCGCAAATATGATCATCTAATAGAATCAACAAATTATAAAAATTAAATTTATCAATTTTTCCCTATCCATTTGAGGTTATGTTTTAATCAATAATTTAATTCTATAATTTAATACTATAATTTTTTAACCACACCCAACATTCACAAGATTTGTTACTGTTATAAAATTGTAATATTAACGTCTCATATTACCATACCGAAAATGTATTTTATACAACTACACATTTAATTTTCATTTTAAATTTAATTTTCATTCACATATCACATTGATAACTTATAGTACTTTTTCCATTCTGTTTAACTTAAATTATAATATTTATTTCCATTTCTAAATGCAAAGCATTGATTGTAGTTAATTGTGACGTCATACTCCTAAGCGCGCCTCATAGTCATATAGACCTTGCATTATAGATATTGTTATGCCTTCTTATTTATATACCATGACCATACAATACGAACTCAGTATGCCCATGATCTCTGAGGAAGCAAGCATGGCGCTGGCTCTAATGAAAAAATGATTTATTATTAAAAATTACAAACCCGAGACCATGGGTAGAACTGAAAAGAGTTCTTATCATTTATATTAAAAATTTTTTAGAAAATGTCTTTATATCTATATATCTTTATAATGTATATATATTATTATATTATAATTTATTTATAAAATATTAATCATTAATAGCTTTTAACTGATGAGGTCGGGCGTCGACGGACGAAACTGTCTTAATTTTTATACTAAATAAATAGGCCAGTAGACAAGAAACATTTAACATCCTTCTTATAAATACAGTATAGTTCGTTAACTTGAAAAAAGTGAAACTAATATATCAATTATAAAGTCGTTTTTTTATTCTAGAATACAGTCTTTAAATTTTAAATAAAAAAGAGGGATTCCGCTAAATTTTATGTTCTAACGCCCATTTAAAAGATTAATGGACCCTGATGCATGCAAAATCTGAAGGTTGTAGCTTATCCTAGTTTCTTCTTTTTTTAAGCGTGCTAAGAGACAGGCAATCGCCTCAACTAAGGTTTAAAAAAAAACTTTAATTGAATGCGAAAATTCTTTTTCTAACGAGATTTTGGATCGAATTTCACATAATTTTGTTATCGACCCAAATGCATTTAAAATAATCATACCTGCATGCGTCGACCGTTGTGCCATCGTCAAGTTCAAATGTGACCGTGGATGGTTTTGGAAGGTTATCAAAACTTTCTCGATCGAAAGCAACGAATGTACTTTCAACTGACGATTGGTTCTTGACAGTAGTATCAGGCCGAATATCTAACAAATCTGCCAACCGACTTATGGACAAAATCGCCTTCTCATGCAGATTATGTTCCGGATTCGCAAGAATGCGAAATATTAATGGCAACCCTCCGTGATTCATCAGTAGGTTCCTTAGAATCTCCTTAGACTTGATAAGAAATGGTATAGAAACGGCTATAATGCTCTTATTTGATTCCTGGCCTCGCAAAAGAATCGCCGAGAGTTGCCCAACTGCACCACCTGTTTCGGCCAAGGCGCATAGTTGTCGCGTGTACTGCTCGGAACCATACAATGTTTGTGCCTCAAAAACGAAACCCTGTTGTATTAGAGGTATTAAATATGCCCTGTTCCTAGAAAAAAATGATCAACTTAGATATATTAGCACATAATAAATTACGTCGATCCTGCGCTCAAAGCTTGTTGGCTACTAACTTGACAATTCTGGTGAGTATTCTCAATGCCTTTGGGTTTCTAGCAAATCTAATGTAATTTGCCAAAGGCTCGATTGTCGACGGATGGGCCAGTCTTTCTATGGGTTCATTTGAGTCGCTTAATCTACTCAATAACGCCAGAGTCCACATGTTCATATGCTCAGTTGTAGAAGATTTCCATCCTTTACCTGTATCATAACCTTCTTCTCCATCTAAAGCAGCAGAGGAAAAACTTTTCAACGATTCAACCTCCACATTGTGTTCTTCGCCTTCCTCATTTTCTGCCCACTCGTCGTCACTACAAACAGGACTATAATTTTCTTCTGCGCTCTCGTCGGTTTCGCCGGAGTCATAGAGAGGCAACGGCGGAGTGCTAGGTGGCGAGGAAGACGTACTGGCTGCACTGCTCGGACTCCAATCATCTTGGTGATAATCCAGGCTAAACCTGTAGTTATAATTCACTTTAATTGCATCACTCAATTTTTGAAACAAATGTTTGATTTTATGTTGAAAAGGTATTTACAAGCAGGGAAAATACGAGTATAGAATAGATACAAGAATTTCTGACATAAGTTTTTATTTGAAGACAACTGTAACCTGTATATCGCTGCTTACCTTCCCGAACTGGTCCTATTGTATTTGAAGTCCATTCTTCTGAATGGTGAAGAGTCCCCCGAACGTTTTTTAGAGCCCTCCTTTTCTTCCTTGTTTTTTAATTTTTCTAACTCAATCATATTTTGTAGTTTTTTGATGAGCACATCTAATAGTCCATTTCTTACCATAATTACTATACTGTCATCATCATACGTAAATAACGAGAGAGCATGTAATACCATTGGATGAAATCTCTCATTTTCGTTTTTTTTCAACAAAACCATCATCATCTTTTAAGAAATAAAAGAAATTAAAATTGCATCTCTAAAACAGTTCTGTGTTGCAAATTTCTGCAGAAAACGTATTCATTTTTAAGAATTCCATAAGCAAAAAAGAAGGCACCTAAGTACAATATGTTCAGCAAGAAAAACTCTTAAAAACTCAAATTTTGAGTAGTTCATATATTTTTATCTCTGTTTCATTTCCACAGATTGGGCATCATTTAAAAAGAAAGAGAATCGCTCTCGGCGAAAAGTATAACGAAATGTTTCAAGAGCTTTTTGAATGACTAGTATGACTAGGTAATATGAATGCAAATTTATAAATAATAATAACTTTACTTCAAGTCTGGACTTTTAATGATTACTACGCAATTTGTTACAAAAATTATGGTAACTCAATTCTCAATATGTTCGGAATCAGTCAATAAGTATAGATGCTATCAAAAACAAAAATTAAATAACGGTGCAAAACATAGATTGAACAAAATCTTGGAACAATGAGAATTTAAGATTTCAATTAAACTTATGTAAAACACTTACTTCTAAACCAGAGCCATGCTTAATCCGAACACGGTTGATGGCTTCACGACAAAAAAGACACAGAGTTGCTAAAATCTCCCAGGATAGTACCGCGTTCCTAGTTACTAACGATATGAGCCGTTCAACAGCCCCGGAACTTCCTAAGCTCGGTCGACACTCAGCTATTTGAGACAGACTGTAAAGGCACTTCAGAGCCAGTTTGTTTTTTGCTTCGCAATATTTTACAATGCACTTATAACCCTTTACGCCTGAATCTCCACTCATCTGCATACCGCAACGCGGGTCCAAACTCCCTACAAAAGCGCACATCGCTTTTAGACATGTTTCTGCCAGCTCAGCATGTCTGGATTCATAGGACTTTTCAGTAGCCCTAACTAATAGTGAGGTGATGCTCTTTATTCCACCTGACTCTAGAATCTCTGACCGGCTGTTTTCGTACGAGCTCCAAATGTTCCTGAAATTATTTAAATTTAAACTTCTCCAAACGGAAGAATGTATACAGTAAAGGCTTTTTGATAGCAGTCAGTTTTGGGACAAATTCTCGTGAGAATCGATATTGCGGTATCATTCTATTGACTAGTATAAAAAAGTCCTTACTATATGTACGCTTAGAGAAAAATTAATTTTAGTGTGTTATATAAGGATTGGAGTAAGGATGCTAATATACCTAAATTTTGTCATTGTTCATTAGGTATTATACTACTTTCTTGCTTGAAATCAGTTAGTTTTGTACGAGGAATAAACATTCTCTAAATATATTGTCAAAAAAGTTGTAAAAAACTAATATGGTATGAATATTGATGGCAATATTGATGGCAATATTGATGCGAATATTTCTTTGAATTGGGACTGGAAATCATATTATCCATATAATGACCTTAAAGTACAAGTTTTAACCTTCAATTCGAGCCATGCTAGAGGTTTCTAGAACGACAGGTTTGCACCCTATGTTATTTTTCAAAAATTGCCAAAAAGGATAATTTTCTCAAAAAACCTGACGTAATGGACCAAATTTTACACCAGATTATATTTTAAAATCGTAGTCTAGGGTAAACGTGCGAATTTGAAACAAATCTGAATTGTAGGCTACTGGCTTATCGATCTTTTTATATGAATATTAATTACCAGCACGAACTCGAACGCAAGGCGAAGGCGAGTCGAAGAGTGAGCACCCACCCGTGAGGGCTCGTGTCTTGAATAATATTTTTCTTTACAAACTGCAAATAATGTTAAGCCTGAGATTGCCTACCGTTTACAGACATAGAATATAACCCCACTGACCAAACACGATGTTGACATAATAACCGCTTACGACGCGAGATGGCATTCGTAGTAAAAGTGGTGAGCAAAATGTTTTGGTAACCATGGAGAGCATTTTTCTCGCCGGTGAAAACATTTTGCGTAATTTTTTATTTTATTTTCTTTTCTGTTTTCATTTCTACTTTCTTCTTCTATTGCGTACCTTCATCCCAAAGTATTATTATATTGATGTTGTGGATTTTGTTCATCGTCCTTTGCGTATGATGCGGTATCGACCATTTTCAATGTCTGTAAACGGTGACATACGAACGTTTTGCATGTATGTGTAAAGAAAAAGAAAAATCTCAGTATTCTCCATGTTATTCTTAATCTTTATAAGGTACGCTGCGCTGCGCCAATTTCCCTTATCTTCTATAATACTGAACGGTTCTTAATGTTCTAAGCTCAGCGTCGAAATATCAGGGTGGCCACTCAAACTTCCGCAAAAAATTCCTGGCTATTTCCCGATTTTATAGTTAAAAATAGCTATTTGTGGTTCAAATGCGCAAAATAGGTGATTGCCGACGAGTGCACAGTGGGCTGGGAGACCACCAAAAGTGGCCAAAAACCAACTTCAAAATTACTAAAGGAAGACTTATTTTTCGTAATATAGATGAGTTAAAGAAACTTTTCACCAAATTTCATGATATTTAAACTAGTCGTCTTAATTCTAGAGCGTTATGAATTAAAGAATAGTTATTTGTGATACAAGTGCGCAAAATAGGCGATTGCCTGAAAAGCATCCCTGCGTGTCAACAAAATGCTGAGACACTTGCGGGGAAAATTCAGAAGGCGGTCGTCCTTGGGTCGCTCCGTGTCCTCAGGGTGCACGAGACTTTTGCCGGATCATCGTATTGAGTTCGTCGCAGACTGTAACCACCTATCTCACGGTCGTGAGACGTGGTTACAGCTGAAATTTTACCGCGATTTCGCTGGGAGCGGATGCAATTTTTCAGATTAGCACCCGCTCCCGGCGAAATCCTGCGGTTGTCCTTATGCCAAACTTTTAAATATATATATATATATATATATAAATTATTTTTATTAATAACAATAAACCCAAAAGTTAGGAATGCTAAGAATAGCTATTTGTGATACAAGTGCGCAAAATAGGCGATTGCCAACGAGTGTCAATTTGTCAGCATGAGCCTGAGGCTCGAAGCACGAGTTGGTGGTTAGCGCACGAGCGAAGCGAGTGCGAAAACGAGGACGAGTGCGAAGAGCTGAAGGCGAATGCTGAAATCACACGAGTCAGCAATTGCCTGTGCGCACGTGTATCACACGCTATTTTTTGCCACAACCTTCCGAGAAAGTTGTACTAAGAGAAAGACAAAGGAAGAATATTTACCGTTGCGGGGGGGGGGGGGGGTAAGCGGTGAAACCCTCAGCGGAACGAAAACAAATTCTAAAAATACGAAATTTTAATTAAATTAAATCGAAATATAGGAAAATAACTAATGTACTATCTGGTGGAGTACACTCTTCACCATTTTGATTCGAATCTTTATTTAAGTCCATCTTCTTTTGACAATGAGAAGGAAAATTTCACTTGCACTCTAAACACGTCGACTTTAATCTCGCACCTGTCATCAGCTGTTCGCTTGGACACTGAGCGCTGCTGTTGCTACGTTGCCCCCGAATTGTCGCGATGCGGAAAGTAGCTTATCTGCAAAGTGCGCATGCGCGTACATTCCGCTGATGTGGAAAGTATATAAGAATCGAACTGCGCATGCGCCAATATCATTCCCGCATTGTTATCCGGAATGAGTCACTTTGCATATAATTTAGCTATATGGAACGGAGTACTTTCGAGGTGGGTGTTGCAAAAATGTTTTTTGTTTTGTTATTACTGTTTTTTGAAGAAAAGTTCGGAAAAACTCATTGATGATATTATGCGTGTAAATGTTAAAATTGTTGTTGCTTATTTGAGTGGTCATAAATTAATACGATATAGAAAAGAAATCCAAAGTTTAGCTGGGTTTTGAATCCCCTCACTATGTACTCACGCGATTGAGGAATTTATAGCATCCCCGAAGTTCCACCTGGTATCTAAAGTTCTATAGTGCTTTTAGGTTCATTATCATGTTTACTATCAGGTTATTTGCCACTTTCTGCCACCTTTGACATTTGGCGAAGATATTAGCAAATAAAGTGGAGCGTGCACAGTTGCATATAAGGTAAACGTCCCAGTAATCGCCACCATAAGAGATTTCATTGACTTCAAATATTTCGAAAATTGTTTTGGAAGGATTAGTTAAAAAATTATTGGTACTGATTGAAGCATTAAACATCCCAGAATATTATAAAAATTGGTTTTACATTATATTTAATATTACTTCTTATTGATAAACAATTAAAAGTCAAAAAGCACCGATGTCCCAGTCACCGCCATTTCCGAATCTGCCATGTACTAGTAATCGCCAGTCGTTTCCCAGTCTTCGCCAAAAAGGTTAAGTTTTCTTGAAATCAGTTTTTAGTGATTTGGACGTGTATTTCAAGTGTATCTTTGTATTTTAAGTATACTTTAATGAAATGAAAGATGTATTGTTAGTTTTATATTGATTGACGAGAGATTGAGGCCTCCGAGATGAAATCCGTCGAAACATAACCTCAAAATCGAATCTTCTGATAGTTCCAATACGTCTGATGGACATTATAAAGATTAATCATAATAAAAATGAATTTTCTTTTAAAATTTTAGTTTTTATTTCAATTAAAAATATTTTCGAATAAAATTAATATTTTATTTATAAGAAATAAAGTGGTCTCAAAAATAAATCGAAGTAAATATTTATTAGAATTTTTATCACGATAAGTGATAACTACAATGATGAAATTCTTTTATAATGCTGAATATTATAATTAAAAATTATTAACACTTTCCTTTTTAAAATAAAATTCGAAAAATAATATTGAGTTGTATAAAGTCATATAACCTAACTTTGTTCTATAAAATGGCTAAGTACAACATAATTACATGGGATGCAAAAATTTACACACTGGTAATTTGTATAATTAACTTTTTTGCAACATAAATTATAAACACAATGACGAAATTTGATAAATTGCAAAGACAAAAAAAATCATGTGTATTTGGAGGTTATGTTCTGTTTACGTTGTCAGAACATCAAAACTATCAATAATTATATATCTGTTACACATTTTTCTTTATATTATGCAGTATAGATTAATGTTAGTTAATGAAAAACTACTCAATAAATATTAACTTCACTAAAAAATGATAATAAACTAAAAAATTGCTGATGAAATCACTATAATAGTCATGCCAATATTTTACATCACCTTTTTTCAGTTTTAAGCACTAATTTATATTACGATTATTTTTCACGCAGTAACAAGTCAGTTCTCCGATTTCATTTCACGCCTTTTTGAAATTAATTAAATCATTATTTGTAACGAAATATGGAAATAAAATTTTGACAGATTCGTCCCGCGATTACTCGAGCAACTATGCTTTTGAAATTCCCTATAATCGCGCCCGATATTTTTGGAACGGGAAGGTACTAAATGAAGAATTTGCTTAATTTTATGAAACAAAAATAATCTTTCATTACAAAAAAATAATGTTCGTCCCGATCAAGTAATTTCTTGACATATTAAAAGCTTAAACAAAGAAACGTCTTTCATAACCTAAATGTTAAGCTATTTTCCACGTTTCGTGATTCATGGCCACCGGCAATACAAATCAATTTTTTTTATCCATGTGCACTATTTTTACAAAAAAACTAATTTGGTTTCCATAACAAACACTGTTCAAACTTACTTAAAAATATTTTAGGAATGTATTTTAATGCGGAAAATACTTACTTCTGGCGTTTACACTTCAAAACTGGCGATTACTGGGACCGCAGGGATTACTGGGACGTTTACCTTACACGGGAAAACTGAAAAGTCCCAAAAAATAAAATTCCTGACAGTGTAAAATTCCCGAATAATAAAATTGCCGAATAATAACATTCCCAATTAATGAAATTCCACAATTGAAAAATTTCCGAATTAGAAAATTCCCGAGTAATAAAATTCCCGAACAGTTTATAATATTGCCGAATTCAAAATTCCCGACATAAAATTACCGAATTATAAAATATCTGAACTCGAAAATTCCCGAATTCGAATAATTAAAAAAGGCTCTGTCTCGTCGTCGCGAAAAAAATGGTGGAGTTGATGGTTGATGGAGTTGATGAAGGGATGGGCTAGTCGTCCCGAACATTCGGGACGAACTTCCAAGCTTATGAAAAATATTGGACTAGTCATTCCGAATTTCTGAACGACGAGACACTTCGATTAACAAATTATTTTGTAATAAATATTATTTATTTATTAAAATACAATAATAAAATATTTTTATCAAAGAATTTTTTTGATGTTTGAAGTTTTTAAAAATTATTGTTTGAATTTAAAATAACAATAATTCTATAAAAACTGTATTAAAAAATTATTGTAAAAACAAGTGCGCTTCAAACGAACAAAAAAATTCTCCCCAAAATATCTCCGAACCTAATAACATTTTCCAATCAAACTTTGCAAGATTAAATTCAGCACTGACTTATCTCGAAGTTTCTTTTTATTCATGTTTTAGATTAACAATTCGATTTTTTGATAAGGGTTTTTGTAATTTTAAAAAAATACTATGCACATTTTCAACCGGAATTTTCCACCCAGAAATTTATTTTTATAAATTATTGTTATTTTTAATTCAAACAATAGTTTTTAAAAACTTTAAATATTAAAAAAATTTCTTTCATACAAATATTTGAATATTTCATGTTGAATAAATGAATAATATTGATTAAAATTTGAGAATTTTATAATTCTGTAATTTTCTTGGTCGGATATTTTATAATTCGGCAATTTTCTGTCGGGAATTTTCAAATTCGGAAATATTGTAATAATGAGATGCCACTTTGATAGGCTAATTGCAGGCATTCAAAGAAAAAACTACATGTGGGACAGTTAGGTTTCTCAAATAATCCTCACTATAATTCATACGAATATATAAAAAAATGTGTGATTTCAGTTCCCATATTTCATTTCCGATTTGGAATTTGTAACTTTCGACGTCAAATTCGAAATCAGTTACCTCAAAAACCCCCTTGTACTAAGTTTCATACAAGTATATAAAAATTGATAAATTTTAGGCGCCATATTGGATCCGCCATTTTGAATTTATGAATTTTGACGTCAAATTCGAAATCAGCGACCTCAGAAAACCTCTTATACCAAGTTTCATATACATCCAACGAAATTTTGAATTTTTGCCACTTTTGTTGGTCTCCCAGCCCACACTGGGGAGTAGCATGAACTGTCGACAAATGATGCAATCACACGAATGGCAATTGCCTCTGCGCACGTATATCACATGCTATTTTTTGCAACAACCGTTCGAGAAAATTATTTAGCACTTTTTTATACTTTTTCACCAAATTTCCGATTCCGCATGGTGGGTTTCAGCCAAATTTGTGTATAATTTTTTTTAAAGAATTTTTAAGAATATTTTGATTTTTCTTCTTTCTAAATTGCGCATGCGCCAATATTATTCTCACAGCGTCTGCTGGATTGAAGCACTTTGCACATCATTTAGAGGCATGAAAGTCCTTACCACCATGTTATGAGCCTATTACGCCCCCAGAAAAGTGAGCGTTTAGATAGCCCTTTACCATACCGTCCAGGTAGCGGCAGTTAATTAGTTACACTATATCAAACTTCACCTCCGAACGAACTACTTTCAAATCTCGCGCCATACGAAATTACCAATCACAGCTCAAACAGATGGCTCAAACATCAATCGTATGTTTTTATCTACAACAATAGAATCCGTGAAACCTTCAATTATCAGCAATTACGTCGCAAAGTGTTATAAATGTAAATCTTCGTACACTCAAAATCATGAAAAAAAAACAAAATGCCACCCATCAACATAAATGAAGAAGTGAAAGTAGCAAAGCAAGATTTATTGCCCAAAAAATCTCAGGATAAATATGAGCTGGCATTCGAGAAATTTGACAGATGGAGAAAACAAAACAGAAGAATGTTCAGTCAGTGATCATCATCAGTATCAAAGCACATTCACTTCATAGGACGTTCTCGCACAATTTCGGTAAAGGGCTATATCTAACCCTGGCGGACCGGCCGAACGTAAGCATTACGCTGCAGCGTAATGGTAAAGTAATGTTAAAGTAATGGTAAAGT
>CAKNYM010023892.1:0-16052 GCA_932195095.1 Andricus curvator
TTCAGTGATCTTACGAGAACTGGTGTTTCCAGAGTGGTATCGCCGTTGGCAAGATAATATGTAAGAGTTAGTAAATAATAAGAAAGCGAAGCCGTTAAAGGTCAAGTTAGGCATAAGGCATAATGGTTAAGTGAAATTGTGAAAGATGTAAAGGGAACGGAGCCCTCAAACCCGTAAACGGGATAGTTTTAAAATACAATACAATACAATATTAAAATACAGTGCTTAAATTATTTTTTATATTTCTGCGAAAGAATTTTTTTAAATGAAGATATCGTTTCATTTGAAGATACAATGTTCGATATTTCTTATTAACCATCCGGTGGGCGCGCCTTCGAAAATCAGACGAGCGGGCGCGTAGCAGAATTGAGTGCTGCCTCCAGAAAATCGGCTATCCCGCTCATGAAGTCATGAAGTAGCCCTGTTTTCGAGGTAAAGCAGGTAAAATCATTAGGAACAACCCTCATTATCGAACCGAATTATATATTTGTGTCTCGAACACATTACAGCCTATCAATATAATTTATTTGCGATTGTAAACTAGAAATTGTTCCTCAATACACTGTAAAAATACCGAACATAACGGTGACTAAAACGAAATTATATTTATTTTCCATTAAGCCATTTCCCTTTCAGGGTAGGCGTGACTTGCTCGGTGAGGAAAGAAGTAACGTGAGGTAGGGGGTATAGATTGTTTAGATTGATCTAGAATTCTCTTGTTATTTATTTAAATGACACGTTCGTTCCGCAACACTGCTCCGACCCAGGTTGCTGATCAATCACTCTAGCGATCATCCCAAGTGAAGAGCCTCACAAAATTGTTACGTGTGGTTCCCCACTTGGGTCCATTAGTATTCAATATGAAGAGAAGAATTTACCGTTCGTAACATAATTTTTTTAATATTCCTTTTGAAAGAAAGAACTTACAACATTTCAATACAGCCAATTTCACAATAAACGGAACTCTAAATTGGCAGCACTGAGTGCTGCCAAGGTGGAGTCTTAACGTTCGATTTTGACTGATGACTGCTAAAATGTAAGTAGGTACCTGGATTGTATTACTAGTATTGCCAACTGCAGGTACTGAACCTCCGTAGCCGATTCAAAAAATCCTAATCCCGTTTATCACTGAAACATTGACGTGGCAGCACTGAGTGCTGCCACGCGCCCACCGGGAGGTTAAAATACATAGTTCTTTTTTTAATTTTTTATATTTCTACGGAAGAATTAAAAAAAATAAAGGTATCGTTTCAGTTTAAGATAAACTGTTGAATATTTTTTTATTAAAATACATAGTTCTCATTTAATTTTTTATATTTCTACGAAAGAATTTTTTTAAATAAAGATATCGTTTCATTTTTCGATAAAATGTTCAATATTTTTTTATACATTACAGTGTTTAATTCATTTTTTATATTTCTGCGAAAGAATTTTTTTAAATAAAGATATCGTTCCATTTTAAGATAAAATGTTCGATACTTTTTATCAAAATACATAGTTGTTATTTTAGTTTTTATATCTCTACGAAAGAATTTTTTCAAATAAAGATATCGTTTCATTTTAAGATAAAATGTTCGATATTTTGTATCAAAATACATATTCCTTATTTAATTTTTTATATTTGTAAGAAAAATTTTTGTCAAATAGAGGCATTGTTTCAGTTTAAGATAAAATATTCGATATTTTTTAATACAATACAGTGTTCAATTCATTTTTTATATTTCTGCGAAAGAATTTTTAAAAATAAATATATCGTTTCATTTTAAGATAAAATGTTCAAATTTTTTTTATCAAAATACATAGTCCTTATTTAATTTTTTATATTTCTGCGAAAGAATTTTTAAAAATAAAGGTATCGTTTCAGTTTAAGATAAACTGTTCAATATTTTTTATTAAAATACATAGTTCTCATTTAATTTTTTATATTTCTACGAAAGAATTTTTTTAAATAAAGATATCGTTTCATTTTTCGATAAAATGTTCGATATTTTTTAATACATTACAGTGTTTAATTCATTTTTTATATTTCTACGAAAGAATTTTTTTAAATAAAGATATCGTTTCAGTTTAGGATAAAACGTTCGATATTTTTTATTCAAATACATATTCCTTATTTAATTTTTTATATTTGTAAGAAAAATGTTTGTCAAATAGAGGTATTGTTTCATTTTAAGATAAAACGTTCGTTATTTTTTAATGAAATACACTGTTTAATTCATTTTTTATATTTCTGCAAAAGAATTTTTTTAACCAAAGATATCGTTTATTTTAAGATAAAATTTTCGATATTTTTTATCAAAATACATATTTCTTATTTCATTTTTTATATTTCTACGAAAGAATTTTTTCGAATAAATATATCATTTCATTTTAAGATAAAATGTTCCATATTTTTCAAGAAAAATACAGTGTTTAATTCATTTTTTATATTTCTGCAATAGAATTTTTTAAAATAAAGATATCGCTTCATTTTAAGATAGAATAATCGATACTTTTTAACAAAATACATATTTCTTATTTCATTTTTTATATTTCTACGAAAGAATTTTTTTAAATAAAGATATCGTTTCATTTTTCGATAAAATGTTCGATATTTTTCAATAAAATACAGTGTTTAATTCATTTTTTATATTTCTGCGAAAGAATTTTTTAAAATAAAGATATCGTTTCATTTTAAGATAAAATGTTCAAATTTTTGTATCAAAATACATAGTCCTTATTTAATTTTTTATATTTCTGCGAAAGAATTTAAAAAAATAAAGGTATCGTTTCAGTTTAAGATAAACTGTTCAATATTTTTTCTTAAAATACATAGTTCTTATTTAATTTTTTATATTTCTCCGAAATAATTTTTTTAAATAAAGATATCGTTTCATTTTAAGATAAAACGTTCGTTATTTTTTAATGAAATACACTGTTTGATTCATTTTTTTATATTTCTGCAAAAGAATTTTTTTAAATAAAGAGATCTTTTATTTTTCGATAAAATGTTCGATATTTTTTAATACATTACAGTGTTTAACTCATTTTTTATATTTCTACGAAAGAATTTTTTAAAATAAAGATATCGTTTCAGTTTAGGGTTAAAACGTTCGATATTTTTTATTCAAATACATAGTTTTTATTTAATTTTTTATATTTCTACGGAAGAGTTTTTTTGAATAAATATCGTGTATTTTAAAATAAAATGTTCGATATTTTTTTTTTTAGATACAGTATTTAATTCATTTTTTATTTCTATGAAAGAATTTTTTTACATAAAGGTATCGTTTCAATTTAAGATAAAATGTTTAAATAATAAATTTCTGAATTTATTTATTTAAATTTAACTATTATTTTAATAACAAATTCTTGGGTAATTCAATATTTAATTTATTTTTACACTGTATCAAGAAAAAAAAATATATATATACATATATATACACGGTGTCCCATTTTAATCTATCACCCCAAATATCGTCTAAAATACTTTATCTACGAAAAAATGGTTCGGACAAAGGTTAACCAGGACCGAGGGGGGCAGAGGACTGTACCATCAATTTTGACCTTGAGGTCAATTTTGAAGGTACACCAGAGACTCGATAGATGAACAATCTC
The DNA here is from genome assembly GCA_932195095.1 of Andricus curvator. Taxonomy (NCBI): domain Eukaryota; kingdom Metazoa; phylum Arthropoda; class Insecta; order Hymenoptera; family Cynipidae; genus Andricus; species Andricus curvator. The sequence continues at coordinate 3,598 of CAKNYM010023892.1, forward strand.
GGGGGTTGCCTGAAAATAGCCTTGTTCATATAACGCGTACAGCGAAACGTAAACAGGCAGGGCCGCCTCAACCGTTTCCATAATATTGCGCAATCTACTTGACTGAGTAGTATAGACTATAGGGCATGCATCCCTTCAGAGGCGGAGTCGCAACCGTCTCTCTCTGCCCCCTGAGAAACTGCGGGGACCAGCAATTCTAGGAATTCATATAACGCGTTCGATCGCGCGTTCAAATAGCGAGCCTCTGGTGTAATTTGAGGGTCAAGATGACTTTTTTAAATGGAAACCCCTATTTTTCACTCCGGATTTGAAAAGAGCGGAAAATTTTACGTCAAAACTGTCTTATGAGAAATTTGGATGAGCATTCGTTTGGTTTTTGATTTCAACTATTTTCGTGACGATGTTCACTTCATTCTCCGCTTTTTTATTCCGTTGCGAAAACTAGTCGCATGTAGTGTTATCTTCTTTCGATAATCGAACTTTTTCTGATTATCCATTTTCTTTTCATAATACATATATTAGAAAAGGTTTTGGTATAGTTTTTGAAACATTGAATGCGTTTCTCGATTTTCATATGTTTCTTCATAGTACGTGTAAGCATTCATTTGTTTTGGCATTTCAACTGTTTTAGCGACGACGCTCCATTCATTCTCCGCTTTGTTTTTGGTTGAAAAGCTTAATTTATTAGTCAAACTTTTTATGCTAGGTTTCAAACAAATTTTGCAATATGGCTGATTACTTACCTACTGAAATCGTTGATATGATACTAATTTTAGGGGAATGTCACGTTAACTACGCCGCTGCATCAAGAGTTTACACTGAACGGTTTCCAGATAGAAGACATCCTTCCAGACTAACAATAAGAACTTTGACTGAAAGAGCTCTCAATGGGATTCTTCTTCGTGAACGCCAACATACAGAGTATGACGAAAATGATGCACGAGCTCTAACTGTTATAGCAGCCATTCATATTGATCCACAAATCAGTACTCGACAAATTGAAAGAGAGATAGGTATACCACGTACAACAGTATCAAGAATTTTAAGATCTCTGAACTATCATGCTTACCACATTACTCTAACGCAAGCCCTCAGGCCCCATCATATTTTAGCGCGTTTTAATTTTTGTCAATGGGCTTTGCAGATGGTACAGAATGATCCTAGTTTTTTTCGATATGTACTTTTCTCATATGAAAGTCAATTCTACAGCGATGGACAGCTCAATAGACATAACTGTCATTATTGGTCGGACGAAAATCCTCACTGGTACAGACCGATGGATCATCAACATCGATGGAGTGTTATGGTGTGGTGCGGAATCGTAAATGACTATTTAATTGGACCCTACTTTTTTGACGGAAACGTTGACAGACATACATACTTAGAGTTGTTAAGGGACCATTTACCAGGACTATTGGAGAACGTCAACTTAGCAACAAGACATAGAATGTGGTTTCAACAAGATGGTGCTTCGCCACATTTTGCACTCATCGTACGTGAGTTTTTGAACTTACAATTCAATGAGAGATGGATTGGAAGAGGAGGTCCAATCGAATGGCCCGCCTGCTCACCAGATCTAACATCACCTGATTTCTTTCTATGGGGTTATATTAAAAATGTAGTGTTTGCTCAGTGACCTACAACAAGAGAAGATCTGATGGAAAGGATTCGGACAGCCTGCGCAGCCATTTCTCGAGAAACTTTGCTCAAAACTGTAGACGGTTTTGAAAGACGTCTACGTTTGTGCCTTGAAGCTAATGGAGAGCATTTTGAACATCTCATCCGTGGCTGATTGTAACACAGGTAGCAATGGTGAGAGGCAAGGGGACTCACGGTAAACAAGCACCCCAAACGTGAGAGGCAAGGGGACTCACGGTAAATAAGCACCCCAAAGGAAACAGAACTTACTACGTCCACGTCGTTGTTTCCGGGTAACGCTAAAAGTAAGGTTCTAAGAGCTTTTTAAACAGTTGCCCTTCATTTGACTTCTCTTCAAAAGACTTTTTTTGACTTTTAACCTTTAAATGACCTTGACAATTAACCTGCAGGTCAAGATGGTCAAGGTGGTTCATATTTTTACATTCTATCGACTTGTTAAAAGCATCTTAAAGGTTTGCTATTCTCAGAACATCAATTAATTTCAAAAAAGGGCATATGACCGTTTTTTAAACACTTTACCTTGATATTTGACCTTTCTAAGGTCACAAAAGCAAATTTCTCATAAGACATTTTGGGCGTAAAATTTTCCGCTCTTTTCAAATCCGGAGTCAAAAATAGGGGTTTCCATTTAAAAAAGTCATCTTGACCCTCAAATGATCTTCAAAATTGACCCCAAGGTCAAAATTGATGGTACAGTCCTCTGTCCCCCTCGGCCCTGGTTAACCTTTGTCCGAACCATTTTTTCGTAAATAAAGTATTGTAGAAGATATTTGGGGTGATAGATTAAAATGGGACACCGTATATAAACCCACTTATATTTTATATCTCATAAACATTTTAATCAAAAATATGGAAACATTAATCGCCAATTATTATATAAACAACAATAATATTATTTTAATAAAATTAAACAACAATCAATCATTGTAAATATAAATATTTTATATTTATACTTACCACTCCCAGAACAGTAACTCCATCCTCTGCAAACGTTTTTCGCACCCACAAAATATCTTCTTTAAAAAAATGTCTTTCGCATACGCCGTGTCCGGTTTTTACAACAAAATTTTCTCTTGGGATGGCTTTTTGCCAGGCTTTCACATTTTCTTCACCTTTTGGCACATAAAAGAAATGAAATTTTTCCGAGCAGCTGTCAAAACCTGATTTACATCCAGGGACAATACAACGCGTTCCACCCATTTTTGTTGTTTCAGTGCAAGCTTTTATATCAGTAACATTAAAAAATGTTTATATTTTAATTTGTCAGACATAAAACCGATTGTCAATGCGAAAAATATCAATCAAATTAATTGCTCACTAAGTTTTCCTATTCTTGCCATATAAACATAGGCTACAAAGACTCCCAGCGCCATCTGCGCTCAGCGCTTCAGTTGATCGTACAAGTAAACTAACGTTGATTCAGGGGGCTGATGAGAGACAATGCCATTGTACAATGGATGATTAGAGACAATGCCATTGTAGGCCATGCCCGAAACCGTCCTTGTATCGGGGTTCCAGCGTAGCCCTAAGAACTTTTCATGAATGAAAACAATATAAATTGTGTAAAATTTAGGTCCGTTTTTGGATACTTTCAACTGTACAGCGGTGCAAGTCCACGAAATTTTTTCAACATTCTGGGTCAAGGTAACCGATCAAGCGAGGTGACGAAACTCTGCCCTCCGCATGTGCACCCAGCGACCGCCTTTCAGCGACCCGTCTTTGAGCCGATCGATTTCGACTGGCCGCTGGAACGTTATATTTGAATTATTTAAATAATTTTTTTAGTTTTAAAAATATCGCAATAATGCTCATAAGTCATTTCATTTGCGCACTTTACTGAATTTACAAAAATAAAAACTTACTACGATTAACCGTTCTCGAGATAGCGTAATTTGAAATTTCTTAGCCTATTGTAATATCTCATGAATTAATAAATATTTCGACTTAGATTTTGGGGTTTACATTAATCTTGACATTTACTATAAATTTACAAAGTTTCATTAAAATCCGTTACCTTGACCCAGAATGTATACCATTAAGCCATTTCCCTTTCAGGGTAGGCGTGACACTACCCGATTCGGGTAGTGTTTCTAGGTGGATAGTTTTCTTGTAGTTATAAATAACTACAAGTTTGGGCTCACCACACCCATAATATGCCAACAGCACACAGTATTCTCGAATGGTCACCCATCCAAGTACTAACCGCGCCCAACGCTGCTTAACTTCAGTGATCTGACGAGAACTGGTTTTTTCAGCGTGGCATGGCCGTTGGTTACCTTGACGGCCTTACCTTCCCTGGCGGACCGAACGAACGGAGCGGATACGCTACAGCGTATCCTTATAGTATCCACATCGTATCCTCTCCGTATCGTGCAAGAAAAACTATTGCGATTACTCTGTGACCTTTTAACTCAAAATTTCACGTAGAATCCGAATTTCAACAAGTGAAATGTTAATCTTTCTTTTTTAATGAGTTTTTCTTGCATGATACGGAGAGGATACGATGTGGATACTATAAGGATACGCTGTAGCGTATCCGCTCCGTTCGTTCGGTCCGCCAGGGTTGGTGGCCTTGGTTACCTATTACCTTGACCCAGAATGTTGAAAAAATTTCGTGGACTCACACAAATGTTGACTAACATTAGCAACAAAATGCAAATACAATTTCCGAAGCTCATACAATATATAATGCGGATAAGGCACAGGACGGGAAGCTTATATGGATGTCTTGTGTGAAGCATACACTTGACACTCTCAGCATTCAAATTTTACTACTTGACGGTATTCTTTCATCAATAATTGTAGCTTAAACAATATGCAACTTTACTACGTACTAACCTATTTATTAACCCTCGTCTAGGTCTTTATATATAAATATTATAGAAATGGCCAACTACACATCAGGAATATCAGAATCTTTAATGGGTCGCTCGATTTTAATGAAACTTGGTGAAATTATATTCCTATAGAAGAGTCAAATGAGGCCCAAAGTATTTTTTTTTAATTTTCAAAATTATGGGAGCTACGTCATATTGAAATTTTTTTAAATTATCAACCCTTTGGATGACACACTTCATGAGAATAACATAGCTGGCACACTGGGGCGTTTGAGACCCCAAACATTTGAATGCTTGCCACGAGTGAAAAATGTGGCTTTTTTGACTTACCAAAAGTCCTAGATACCATTTAATTATTAACTTAAATTGTGCCATTTCCGCATTATAAGAATTTTGCTCCAAAAAAGTGAAAAAAAAGGTTTGATTCGTTTTTCCGTAGAATACCCACCTTTTATTTATTTTTTTAATATCGATAAAAATATTGCTTATGAAATCACCTTTCATTTTTTTTAAGTCGTGGAGACTCTTCTGGTTCCCAAGATATCGACGTTTTAGTGAGACCATCCGCTGAGTTGCGCTGTGAGTGTCGCAACTAATGAACGATAGAACCTACAACATTTGTCTTATTTTCTTGAAAAAATGTTTCCTATGCTCAGCGTGGCTTGGGTTTAATACCTTGACGTGCGCGGAATGAAAAAAGTTGACTTGTAATGATAATTGTTATAAGCAAATTCTATTAACAAACACTGAACATTATGGATTGTTCATTTGTAACAAACATTTCGGCAGTAAAATTACTTACTTTCATCAAACAAGGGATAATCGATCATAAAAACATGTCTCCCGATATTTTTTTGTTCATTTTATAAACTAATTATGTAAATAAACTCCAAGTGTTGACATTTAAAGTCAACAAAAAATAATTTTATCTCTTAATTGTCCATAAATGATATTGCCAGGAAAGTTTAGAGTTGAAAATATATTATTTGATATTATTTATTAAATTTACAAACAAATTATATAAACAAATAGTCACTGTATACATTTATAGGCATAACATCATGCCACTGATATCACCGGCAACATCATTTAAGAATAATTAAGAGAAAAAATTATTTCTTATTAACTTTGAATATCCACACTTGGGGATTATTTACACAATTTATTTAAAAAATTAACAACTAATATCCAATTAAAAATTTTTGTTACTAAATTCTAAATCTCACCTGCTGTATAATTGAAGTAAAATTAAGAGTTGAAATTATTCATTTTAAACCAGAATAAAAGGTGGGTATTTCACGAAGTATAGAATAAAAACTTTGTTTTAAAACTTTTTTCGGGTAAAATTTCGAAATTTTGTTTGAAAAGTTATATACTCTGAAAATGTATATTTTCATCTCTAGTACCTCAAAGTTTCATCAAAATCCAATTATCGGTTCAAGAAATGTCGATAATAAAAAAAATCAATATGGCGTAACTCCAATAATTCTGAAATTAGAACAAATCTTTTTGGCCCCTGTGCCACGTCCCGCGACTGTTATAAATATTAATTAATTAACAATAAGCAAGCATATTATATAATTACAAGTACGCCGAACATTTGGCAGAGTCAGAACTCTCATAACTTATAAGGATCGACATTTGTAAAGGCAATCATGCCATTGTATTCTTAGCCTGGGCATCACTATAAAATCAATAAGCAGATATGCTAAACTGGACTAGAATCTCGATGTGCCACCGTAGTAAACTTTTAATCTTCCACTCAAATATTTTCGATGGCTACATAAGGCCATACATGATGAGGAACACGCGCACCGTGCAAGAGGACACATCCACATTTTTGCACAATCTTCCATATAAGGGTATGCATGCGATCATCAACGCCGATTGGACAATCAACTAACCATATCCTTGACACCAAGGAAGGAATACCACTAACAACACTTCCTACGCCTTGAGAAATTAAGAAGCGATACCATGCATTTTGAGAACTGCGTGATTTTCAATATACGGGCATATCTATGAACATCAATACCCTAATAGCACGGAAAGTTCGAAGGGAACCTTCGGAACGTTCCCGGAACGTGTAAAATGTCCGCCGCTTGAGAAAAAAACCTGAGGGGAACCGTCCGTTATTGTTATTTTTAACAACAATTATCTTGTAAACCGTAAGAGATAAATAAAAATGGATGTCATTTTTTAGTTTTGAGAACCGCATATACTACACTATAATATGATATCCATATCATAAACTGACATCGATTTTGACCTATCATTTACGGTTTACGCGATATTTATTAATAATAATAACAATAACGGTAATTTATGTTTGGAACGTTCCTGGAACGTTTCCAAGCGGTGGACATTTTACAAGTTCGAAGTTTTTGAACACTTAAATTTGAGCTTAAATTATATTTTAGACATTTTTCGATATTTTTAGAAATATTTGAAATGTTTTGGAATCTTTTTCAATTTTCTTACAAAATTGATTTTTCCAAAATAAAAAATCATTTTAAATTTTCCCAGAAATGTTTAAAAAAAATATTGTCTTAAAATATTTCAAAATCCTTAAAAATCTTTACAATTTTGTTTCGAAATCTTCAAAAATCTACATACTGTTTTAAATTTTTGGAAATCTTTTTAATTTTTTTAAGTGTTTTTAAATCTTAAATAATTTTTGACATTTTTTCAACACTTTGAAGTCAGTTGAGACTGAGTCAAAAGTATTAAAGTAAATGGGAGAGGGAATAGCTATTTCTAATACAAGTGCGCAAAACAGGCGAAGAGCTGATGGCAAATGCTGCAATCTTACGAGTAGCAATCACCTGTGCGCACGTGTATCACACACCATTTTTTGCAACAACTGTCCGAGAAAATTATTTAGCAATTTTTAACACTTTTTCAACAAAATTCCTATCCCAAGTTATCCAAAGTTATATATCTCTAAAGTGCGCATGCGCCAATATTGTTCTCGCACAGTCTGCTGAATTGAAGCACTTTTCACATTATTTAAAGGTATGGAGGTCACCTTTCGAGGTGGGTGTTGTAAAAACTAATTCACAAAAGGAAAAGAAAATTGATTTTATAATTAAAGTGGTAGGTTTATCGCTAAAAATATTTGAATTAGGAGTTCGCGTCTTATTCTAGACGGGTGCCCTACCTAAAGGAAATCTCAGGAATATCTCAGGGGAAAATATCAGGCCGTGTCATACAAATTTTAGTGAACTATCAGTCTCTACTTCAGCGTTTCCCAAACTTTTTTCGCATGTTTCATGGAGGGGCAGGGCCGCCTCCCTACAATTTTTTCGCAATACTGGAACCCAAGGGGGATACTTGACTGCCGGTCATGCGGGCGGTTGCACGTTTCGCGCGACCTTTCCATTGTTAGAGGATTAGAGCCGTTTGAGAAAAATTTTAATACATTAAAATTTAATTAGCTGCAGTTAAGAGTTCTTGTAATTTTAAATGCCCTTAAAGATTTCCTTTATCAATGGAAATATTAACCGATTTTCATAAACTAACAATAAAAGGGTCATCCATAGCAGGTGCACGAAAATAGCCGTCTGCTGACAGCGGGGAGCCTGCCGAGGTGTCGGGCCCGGGGTGGCATCCCCCTACGGCGGTTGCCGGGCTGGGATGGTATCCCCCGACCGCGATCAGGGACATGGCCGTTAGCAGTAGTTTGGGAATCGCTGATCTACTTGAATGATTTCATCTCTAGAGACTGTCTGAGTGATTTGGGGCCTTTCTTTATGTTTTGATTTATGGGGTCCAACCTTAAGGATTCCGAAACACAATTTTTATAAATAATTAATCCAGATAAACATCTTTACATGATATTTATAAATAATTAATCGAAATAGGTTATATTTTCATAAATAAATTAAACTTAAAGTGTATTCTTTTAATAAAATAATGAAATCTCAATATTTTTTATTTATTTTTCTTATTTTTCACTGACTTTTAATATATTAATATATTAATATACAGATTTTATCATTTTATTTGAAAAATACACTTGAAGTTCAATTTTAGGAAAATATAACCTATTTCGAATAATTATTCATAAATATCATGTAAATATGTTTATCTGGATTAATTATTTATAAAAATTGCTTCAGAGAAAATAAATAAAAAAATTCAAGGAATGACATTATTATTATACCATTAAGTCATTTCCCTTTCGGGGTAGGCGTGACTTGCTCGGTTGGAAAATAGTAGTGTGTATATGGGCATATAGGTATAAAGTAGGTAGGTATATAGGTATGAGGTAGATAGGTATATAAGTGTTAGGTATAGATATTTTAGATTGATCTGGAATTCTCGTGTTATTTATTTAAATGACACGTTTATTCCGCAACACTACTCCGGCCCAGGTTACTGATCAATCTCTCTAGCGATCACCCCAAGTGAAGAGCCTCACAAAATTGTTATGTATGGTTCTCCACTTGGGCCCATTAGTATCCAAGGTCTTTGTTTCAGGCGTGATTCATTCTACTGTCACTCTGTTTACAAACTATTTGTCGCCACACTTTTCTGTCCTGGCATACTACAAGCTCTTGTGTTTCTATGGCTTCTTATGTCTCTACGGATTAATGTCTCATTTACAGATTCTAACCATTCTTTCCGCTGTCTACCTCTGGGCATTCTGCCATTTACTTTACCCTTATACACTTGTTAGGTAGTCGTTCATCTTTCATTCTTTCAAGATGTCCGAACCATCTTAACTGATTTCTTTCCCATATATCAACTAGTATCTCTCCTGTACTACATTCTTTGAGGATTGTCTCGTTTCGGACTTTGTCCTTCAGTGTTTTCCCGCATATTATGCGCAGAGGTTTCATGCCGATCGCGTTAATTTTACTCCTGTCCTTTTCTTGACAGGTCCATGTCTCGCTACAATATAGTACAGTCGGTACGAATATAGAATTATGTATGGCCATTTTCGCTTTTTTTGATATGTTTTTATTTGTTAGGATGGACCCTGCTCTACCGATAACCTGCTTGCCCTTATTTATGCACCTATGTAACTCATCTATTTTTCCGTCGCTAGTCAATAGACTATCTAGATAAACGTACTTGTCAACTTGTTCTAATCTCTCATTATTTAGGACAATGTTGCATATTGTTTTCTCACTTTTTCCCTCAAACACCATGATTTTCGTTTTATTTACGTTAATTTTGAGGTCCATGTTCTTCATGCTTGTATTAATTTTTTTCAACATTCTTTGTAAGTCCTCGATTGATTCTGCCATAACAATCTTGTCATCTGCGAAAGCTAACCCACGTACCTTGACTGTTTCGAGATCCACACCTTCTTCATCGAAGAGGGCAGTTCTTAGACACTTATCCATGAATATGATAAATAGCCACGAGGACATAACGCATCCTTGTTTTACGCCTTGCATAATATCGAACCAGTCACTCAGTTTCCCATTTACCCTTACACTCGCTTTACTACCTGTATATGTTGTTTTTATTGCTTGTAGCAGCCCTCCATTTACTCCGTACTCTTTAAGGACTTCCCAAAGTTTATTTCTATTTACTTTGTCAAATGCTTTTTCTAGGTCAATAAATGCACAGAAAACTTTCTTTCCTACACGGAGAAAAAAATATGCCTATAATAGTAAGAGCACTAGTCATGCTTTTGTCGTAGGTTTCATTCTTGCTATCTTGGTACAAAATTCATTCATTTTAAGCAGGAATCCCTTTATCCTAAAAAAGTACAAAGCTTCATGCTTTTAAAGCCGTTATCCCTTGCGAAAATAGCTCGAACTTCGCCTTGCTACGGTTGTAAGAAAACTCATCCTATTAGAGTATGAGTACTCTTACAAACGAGATATTAGGTCACGCGCAAGCGCCGGTAGGCGTGGCCTAATATCTCTTTTGTAAGAGTACTCATACTCTAATAGGATGAGTTTTCTTACAACCGTAGCAAGGCGAAGTTCGAGCTATTTTCGCAAGGCACAACTGCTCTAAGGGCATGTGACTCCAGCAATAACGGCATGCGCTTGATTCTTTTATGGTGTAGGACATTTAATGCTAAAAAAGTCTAACCTGATGCCCATATTGGTAGAAATTCATACCAATTTCGCACATGAAGTTCCATGCTGTAATATTAAGAGCTCAGCCTACTATAACAGTGTGGTTTTTTTCTCCGTGTACTCTCAAGCTTTTTTCTGTGGCATGTCTTAGGCTAAATATCTGATCTGTACATGATCTTCCTGGCATAAATCCACTTTGGACTTCCCATATCTTTTCTTCTGTGATTTCCATTACCCTACGAATAAGTATTTTTGAGTATATTTTACTTACGGTACTTAGTAGGCTGATACCTCTGTAATTACTGCAGTTGCTTTTATCTCCCTTTCTTTTGTATATTGGTATGATAATTGCTTTTTTCCAATCGTCTGGGACTTTCCCCGTCTCGATACATAAATTTATCAATTCGCACAACCTGTGAGGTATGTACTCGCCACCGTATTTAAGCATTTCAGCGCTAATACTGTCTATACCAGCAGCCCTACCGTTTTTCAAGTTCTTAATTATGTCTCTGACCTCAGTGACACAGACTTTTTCAATTGGCTTTTCTAATGCATTATGTTCTATGTCGCAGTTTTGTTGTCCTATATCTTCACCTCCTAATAATTCTTTAAAAGAGTCTTTTAAAGCGTCTACTATCTCGTCTATATCATATAGCATTTCACCTTTGCTGTTTCTCATGCTGGCAAACTCTGTACTTTTACTTTCCTTCAACTGTTTATATATTAGTTTCATAATTCCTTCAAAGTAGTTTTTTATTTTTTTCTCTTCTTCTGTTCTGATTTTTTCTTTTCTCTCCTTGACTAGTCGTTTAACTTTCCTCTTTTTTTCTTTGTAATCATTTTCGAGTCTATTTCTCTCCTCATCGCTAAGACCTGTCATGTTTAATGTTCTCTGGTGCGCTTCTTTCTTTTCTTGCTAGGCTCCTTGAATTTCATCATTCCACCACGCATCACCAGACTTTCTTCCTACCACTGCCGTACCACACACTTCAATTGCAGTTTTAACAATGATATCCCGTAACAAAGTCCACGCGCCCTCTATATCTTTATTGCTTATAAGCGCTTCCCAAGTTGCCCTATCTATGCGTTCGCTTAACTTATTTTGAAACTCTATTCGCACTTCCGGTTTCTGTAAATTTTCAATCTTTATTCGAGTTTGTTTCGTTTTTTTGTTCTCTTTCTTCTCCATCCCCGCCCTAAGTTTATTTTAGAGACTAAAAGGTAATGATCAGTATTGCATTCGGAACCCCTCATGACTCATTTTATGTCGAAACCAAGTATTGGTAATAAATAGGCCCTTTACTAAGCATAAGCTAACTAATTTTTCCCCGTTATAATTTTTTCTTGTTGGATCCCCAAAATTACCTAACACCCTTTCTGTATCTGTATCCTGGCGCTGGACGCCGACCCATCCGTTCATATCTCCTAGCAGAATTATTCTTTCACCTTGATCGCAAGTACTCATTGTATCATTTAAAGTGTCCCAGAAGGCGTCTTTGACTTCTCGCGGCTCACTGTCAACTGGGGCGTAGCACGCTATGATAAATAATCTTCTGATTCCTACCTTCATTCTAGTCCATAACAATCTGGGAGATACAAAATCATGATCTTTGAGATGCTGTCTTGCTTTTTCATTCATAATTAAACCGACCCCTTGACTACGATTTGATTCACTACCTACTCCTGACCATATTAAAAAACCGCCTTTCAACACCCCATTTTCTATGTTTCTACTTTCGCAACCCTTTTTCTTCGTCTCAGGTACACATAAAATATCTAGTTTCCTAGCATGCATAGTTTCTCGTAGTTCTCTTACTTTAAGATCATTCACTCCTCTAGCATTCCAAATACCCAGTCTCCATTCATCGCCTGAAACTCGAACTTTACGTTTACCGTGTGTATGCATTTCGTCAAT